>JAZGTJ010008116.1:0-21581 GCA_036877575.1 Botia almorhae | reverse complement strand
CCTCAGGCGATATTGCACACCCAACCCTGCACTACCTGCACTGTTTATGTTCATACATCTATACATATATATTTATATTTATATACATATTTTTTGTAAAAAAACTTGCACACTTTAAACACTTAAACACTTAATCTCAAAATGTTTACATGTATATCCTATTTTCACCTTTTTATCTTATTTTACTTATTTCACTTTAAATCTTAAATTTTTTTTAGACTTACATTTTTCTACTTTTGTTTTGTTTCTGTAAGACGGTCGTGCAAAGCATTTCACTGCATGTTGTACTGTGTATGATCTTGCATGTGACAAATAAAATTTGAATTGGGCAGGCGAAAGCGTGCCTCTGTAAAACAGTTCCCCTGCCTCTGTAACCTTCCCAGCGTTCTGCGCAGGCAGCATGTTGCAACCCAGTCGGGTGCGGAACCCGATCACAGAGGGATTGTGGTGTTCGTTCCTATCCCCCCCAGGAGAATGCAAGGGTGCACGGGTCTCCTTCCTCTCACGGGGTAGCCACGAAAAACACTAGGGAAAACGCCCATTCCAGATGAAAGGCGTTGCGGAGACCACACCCCGCTAAAGGAGGTAATGTGTGGAGATAAGGTATAGACTTACCCGGCAGTACTACCCATTGAAAAGTCTCTGTGCAGGTGCTACCTATTGCCCGCAGAGACCAGCAGTCGCACTGGCACAAGGGAAAGACATGGGTTCACAGATAGGGGAACCGTACCGTGGAAGATACGCATGAGGGATCACCAAGGGGGAATCACTACCCATGTACCCCCTAGCCCAGCACAGGGGCTGACAGAGGCATACATACACAAGTGCTGGGCGTGGCGTGAGGCTCCTCCACTGAGCCTGCTCGCCAGCGGGTGCCGGAGGAATCACAACGTAGGGTTCACCTACTGGAAAACCACTGCGAAGGAATACAACTGTCTTAAGTCCCCCTATCCCAGGGGGGAGGCGAAATACAAGCGAAGACACCAAGCCCTTCCTCCCGCCCACTAGCCAGTGGGCCCCAACACATGGGAAGATACAGGCTCTACACTGAGGTTATAGAACCTCGCAAAGGTGTTGGGTGTTGCCCAGCCCGCAGCTCTGCAGATGTCTGCTAATGAGGCGCCGTGCGCCAAAGCCCAGGAGGAGGCAACACTCCTAGTCCAGTGAGCCCTCACTCCGGGGGAGCACGGCATGCCTTGGGCATAGTAAGCCAAGGCGATGGCATCCACTATCCAGTGGGCCAACCTCTGTTTGGAGAGGGCCTTCCCCTTCTGCCTCCCTCCGAAGCAGACAAAGAACTGATCGGAGCATCTGAAGCTCCGCGTGTGGTCCACGTAGATGCGCAGGGCGCGGATGGGACACAGAAAGAAAAGGGCTGGATCTGCCTCCTCCGAGGGCAGCGCTTGCAGGTTCAGCAACTGATCCCTGAAGGGCATGGTGGGAACTTGGGCACATAGCCGGGCACGTGAGAGTAGGCAGGCCGAACTCTAGGCACGACTTAATGACCGACAATGCCTGCAGGTCCCCCACCCTCCTGATAGAGGTGAGCGCGGTCAGCAGCGCTGTCTTGAGCGACAGACCCCTAGGCTCTACTGACTCCAGCGGCTCGAAGGGGGCTTCCCGCAGCCCAGAGAGGACTACGGAAAGATTCCAGGAGGGAAATAGGGCGGCCTCGGAGGGTTCACTCTCCCGGTTCCCTTTACAAACCTGATGACCAGCTTGTGCATCCCTTTATACTTACCTTCTACTGCTAGTTGATGGGCCGATATAGCTGCCACATACACCTTCAGGGTGGAAGGGGACAATCTCCGTTCCAACCCTTCCTGCAGAAAGGAAACACAGAGCTGATCGGGCAAGTGTGTCCTTCACGGGAAGAACACCAGTCAGTGAAGGGGCTCCACTTCAGGGCGTACACGCGCCTGGTGGAAGGAGCTCTCGCCTGAGTAATAGTATCCACCACACCCGGGGGCAGGTCACTCAGGGTCACTCAGGGTCACTGCGTCCCGTCCACGAACCACACATGAAGGTTCCAAAGATCGGGGCGCGGGTGCCCGATGGTGCACTGCCCTCAGAAAGAAGGTCCTTCTTCAGGGGAATCTTCCAGGGAGGGGCTGTCGCAAAGAGTGCCAGGTCTAAAAACCAGGTCAGGGCGGGCCAGAATGGCACAACCAGCAAGACCTGCTCCTTGTCCTCCCTGACCTTGCACAGGGTCTGTGCATCCCGAGGACAAACAATAAAACAGACAAACAATAAAACAGTCCTCCCACTGCCCACAATAAAACAGTGGGCAGTGGGAGGACTTGTGGGAAGCAAACAGGTCCACCTGTGCTTCCCCGAATCGACTCCAGATCAGCTGGACAGCCTGGGGATGGAGTCGCCACTCTCCTGGGCCCGTCGACTGCCGTGAGAGCGCATCGGCCGCGTGGTTGAGCTTGCCCGGAATCTAAGTGGTGCGAAGCGACCTGAGTCGCAGCCGACTCCAGAGGAGGGGGGCAGGGGGTGAGTTGAGACATGCGACGTGAGCGTATCCCACCTTGGCAGTTGATATACGCTACCGTCGCCGTGTTGTCTGTACAGACCAACACGTGCCTGCCCTGCAGCAACGGAAGAAACCGGCGCAGAGCCAAGAGCACTGCCAATAACTCGAGGCAATTGATGTGCCACTACAGCTACAACGTGCCTGGACACTTGTTCTAAGGGCACCCTGGCCCGTAGAAAGGCAAGGTCCGACCAAGGGCTGAAGGTTTGGCAGCCTGTCGGAGTGATAGTCGGAGTGATGTGCCACGGCGCCATGCCCACCTCGGGACCCAGTCCTGTAGCCAGTGCTGCAGTGGTCTCATATGCATCAGGCCAAGCGGAGTGACCGCAGCTGTAGATGCCATATGCCCCAGGAGCCTCTGAAAGATTTTCAGTGGGACCACAGTCTTGGTGCTGAACTTGTTCAGACAACGCAGCAGCGACTGCACACACTCGTTGGAGAGGCGTGCCCTCATAGTGACCGAGTCTAGCTCCACACTGAGAAAAGAGATGCTCTGTGTTGGGGAGAGCTTGCTCTTTTCCCAGGTGACCCGAAGCCCCAGGTGGCTGAGGTGCCGGAGCACCCGGTCCCTGTGTTCGCACAACTGCAGGACTGCTGCATCGCTGGCCACCACAGAGGTGGACTGGATGCCGCAAAACCTGGGGGGGGCGCCTGGCGAACTGAATCACGTAGCCGAGTCTGATCGTCCTCAGGAGCCAGGGAGATGGGCTGGGGAGCTCTAGCAGGGGGTGCATGAGGAGGGGCCACGCCCTGCAAACGCATCCGCACTCACCGTGGTGAAGGATGAGCCCGGGAGTGAGTAAGCAACGCGTCTCTCACTGTCGGGCAACATCCAGTATGGCCCAGAGGGTGAGGAAACTGCTCTTTTATTGACAATGTGGGTACCATTTCCTGGCGGCGGAACAAAAGAGAGCAAAAGATTCTCCACCCCCCGAAAAAGAGCAGTCCCTCTTCCCTCCAGGCGACTCCACTCAGGGCCGCTTAGCCGTCCTTTTGGAGGGCTTGTCAGGGGCCTGAGGAGTGGGCGTCGACTTTCTACGGCTGGCTTAACGGGGCCGTGGCCCGGTCCTCACCGGAGCAGGTGCAGCAGCCGCAGGCGGACGGTGGGGCAGGTCGCGGAGTAGAGGTGGAATCCCGCCACGGGAGGATGTGCCGAATCGCCTCCGTCTGGCTCTGGACTGCCGAGAACTGATCCCTCGATAGTGTCGCCGAAGAGGCCACCTTTGGAGATAGGGGCATCAAGAAAACAGGCCTTGTCCGTATCCCGCATCTCCACAAGTGGCGCTCCTGCCTAACCCGCCACATGGTAAGCCTCGGTCCCGCCAGGTAGCAGCATTTTGAGGGCACAGGTGCACCGCAGCAAGCAACATCCTGTCCTTATCTGGAGCTCCAAAAGTGATAACGGGCCCCGGGGGGAGCCGCACTACCACCTGGCTGCTCAGACCTCGATGCTGTAGAGGACCGGGAGGACCGCAGGGAACGTGACTGACTGAAAGGGAACATCAGTGATGTCAGCGCAAACTAAAATTTATGATTCATATTCAGATTTTTTCCCATCTGACACAGATTGAATATTGTTGCACATGTGTAAAAATACTGCACCAATTCAATTATCCGGTATCTGATTTGAGCCACTTACAAATGTGGACGTAGATCAGATACAGTTTCGATATGTGGACATCTGACCTGCATGTAAACACCTGTATGTGGCGGTTAGGTTCTTTATGTCGTGTGTTTTTGGTTTTCTTGTGTAATCCAGACATTATCATGTTAATTAGTTCCTCATTAGCTTCTCCTCCATTTTCTAGTTATTGATTATTTTCACTTGTGTCTTGTTAAGTTAGCCTTTTAGTTCATGTGTATTTATACTGCCTGGTTAGTCCTTGTTTGCATTTGTTTATGGCATTTGGTTATGGTGTTTTGTGCTCTCCTGGCCTCCTGTGTTTTGGTTATTAATTATATAATTATCTCCCTGTTTTCTTGGGTTACTCCCACAAACACCATAACACTGTATCCGATTTCAGCTAGTATTGTTACTGTTCTGCAACATTGCGTTAATCGTTATCATTTTGTACTTATTCTATATATATATCCTACGTAAAGCATTGCTGTGTAAAAGCAGCCCTAGAGTTCAGCAACAGCTGAATCAAAGTAAGGTTTT
Organism: Botia almorhae; assembly: GCA_036877575.1. Lineage (NCBI taxonomy): Eukaryota > Metazoa > Chordata > Actinopteri > Cypriniformes > Botiidae > Botia > Botia almorhae. The sequence continues at coordinate 16,881 of JAZGTJ010008116.1, read as the reverse complement.
TCAATGTTTTCAAAATCATTACTGCAGTCACCTCTTGGGATTATGAGGAATCATGCTAGATATAATCATGTAATTTTCTAGGAATGTGTTTCAATTTCTCCATTTACAAAACTTAGTGAAAACATTGTACTCATTGTACCACTCTTTTTTCAGGACCTGATAAGACGAGACATTCTTTACTACAAAGGTCGCATTGACATGGACAGGTATGAAGTGAGAGATGCTATTGATGGACGAGACGACGACTTCAACATCAGTGTGAAACACGCATTCAAGCTACATAACAGAGACACTAGTGAGATTCATATCTTTTTGGCCAAAAAGTTGGAGGAGAAGATTCGCTGGCTGAGGGCTTTTCATGAAGAGCGCAAGATGGTGCAAGAGGATGAAAAAATTGGTAAACAGTATAAATGCTCATTTTTAATGTACACAGTACGTATACAGAAATCTTTTTGTAGCCTAACATGCAGTTGCTCTTTCTTTGAACCTAAAATCTTAGTCTGTTGTTTTTAGGTTTTGAAATTTCTGAATATCAGAAACGTCAAGCTGCCATGACAGTTCGTAAAGTGACCAAACAGAAAGGTGAGGCAACAAAGCGATACCAGGTGAATTCAACTTATTTCTATTTTTGACACCTGTCTTACCATTGTTGTTTTTTGTAAATTAGCTGACATAGAAATCGGTGGGTTTTTTAACAATATCAAAAACTAGGCAAGCCCAATATTAGGAATTATCTGCTTTGGTGTTACATATTTAGAATGGCTATAGCTTCAAAATCTTGATTGTTTATAAACATTAAATTATGTAGGTATAAATAATATCTAGCACACATTTTATATTGACAATATATTGTACTTAATAATATTGTGCTTAATAAAATACTGATTAAGTGATCACCCGAATTAAATATTATTTAATGGGAAAAAGTATAGAAAACAGTTGTGGTCATCACTATCCTCTTGCAATAGGACCAAAAGCACCAGTAGAACCTCAAAAGTGGAACCGAATAATAACTTGACCATGCCAAAAGAATTAAAAAGTTTTGGAGTAAAGTAAAGAAGGTTAAGTTCTGGCTTTACTAGTAGAGGGATACAGTGGCAGGTTTTTCTATCCTTAAAATTTTAAAGACAGCGGTTCATAAAAACAAGGTAAAGTTGCAGACATGTAAAAGCAAGCTGCGACAACAAAACTTCAGACTGGTAGAGTGAAAATGACTCCACTGAACAAGATGTCAGTCAAAAATCATAGGATGACATCAAATGACCTACAAAAAGAATGGAAAATGGCAGCTGGGGTAAAATAATAAAAAACAAACATACCTATAAAGAGTAAAACCAGAAAAACTGATAATTTTGCAGTGGTATCTTAATTTTTTACAGGCATGTATGTCAACATACAATGATTTCTCAAATGTAGCTGTAATGATGGGTCAGAAGAGTTAGGATCGATTTGCAGTATTTAAAAGAGTAAATGAACAGGCAGGGTCAAAAACAGCAAACAGGTATGGTGGAGGCAGAGAGAACAATCGTTAGAAAGGCACGGGTCAAGGCAGGCACCAAACAATCAAAACGGTAAGAATAATCCAATAAACAAGGCAGGCAGCAAACAATTGAGAAACGAGAACAGTCCAGAATCAAACACAAAAACACAATCAAAGATGCACAATGCAAATTAAGACTTCGCGAAGATAGCTTGACTGAGTCCGGGTTATAAAGGGTGTAGTTGATGAGGATCAGGTGCCAGACAGGAAGTGATCAGATCCAGTAATGTAGTTTGGTGAAGTTTGGGTTAATACTTAAGAGACGTTTCCCTTTGGTGGCGCGGTGGAGGCGGTACCAGAGCCTCCTCCGTAACATAGCACACACCCCCCCCCCCAATTGCGAGCGGCTCCTGGCGCGAGGAGGGACAAGGGTCCGGCCTCTCTGGATGATTCCAGTGGAATTTCTCAGTTAATGTGGGATTCAGGATATCACCTGCGTTTACCCATGAACGTTACTCTGGGCCGAACCCCTCCCAACCTGCCAGATATTGCGGAATTCTGCCCCGATGCCTGGAGTCAAGTAGCTCACAAACCCTGTAAGCCTCCTCGCCATCAACCAGAATCTGTGGGGGAGGGGTGCTCTATGGGTGCTTTCTCAGTACCTCCAACCAGGCCAACAGCAGGTTTCAGGAGTGACATGTGAAAGGTAGGAGAAATACGATAATTATAGGGCAATTGAAGACGTGATAAAACTGGAGTAATCAGTCTAAAAATTTTGAATGGACCGACATACCTGGGGCTGAGTTTTCTGCAGGGAAGCTTGAGTCGAAGGTCCCGGGTAGACAGCCACACCCACTGAAAATAAGCAGGACCAGGTCGACAATGTGCATTGACCTGACGTGTCTGGCGTCGTACGGCATGGAGATGGTGCGTGTTCGTTCCAGACCTCTTCACTCTGTTGTAACCAGTCCGTTATTGAGGGGAGATTGGTGGGTTCTCCAGACCATGAGAATTATGGTGGTTGGAATCCTAACACACACTTGAAGGGGTCATGCCAGTAGAGCGCTTTACTAGGGAGTTTTTGGCGTACTCTGCCCACATGAGGAACCTGCTCCAGTCTGTTTGACGTTGCTGGCAATAAGCTCTTAGAAAACAAATGATCTCCTGGTTGAGACACTCAGTTTGACCATTAGATTGGGGATGGTAACTGGATGTTAGGCTAATATTTACTCCAAGATGTTTGAAAAAATCTGACCATACTCTGGACGTAAACTGCGCACCACGATCAGAGACTATATCTTCAGGGAGACCGTAAAATCTAAAAACAATTGCAAATGATCTCTGCGGTTTCTAGGGAGGTGGGGAGTTTAGGTAATGGTACGAAATTTAGAAAAACGATCAATAATTGTCAAAATGATTGTGTTCCCCTGTGAATTGGGTACGTCAGTAATAAAATCAATAGCTATATGGGACCAGGGTTGTTGGGGTATGGGTAAGGGCTGTAGTAATCCAGCAGGGAGTTGTCTGGGGGTTTTAGATGTTTGGCAGATAGAGCATTGTTGAATTAATTTGATGGTATCAGAGGAGAGTGATGGCCACCAAAAACGAAACGTCTTTCAGAAGTTGAATGGTGGCCGTTATGCCAGTGTGCCCAGAACTAGGGGTCTTGTTGACCAGAGAGATTAATCTTTTACGGAGAGAGGTTCTGGAACAAAGGTGAGATTGGGAGGGCATGTAGAAGGTGGTGGTGTCTGGCTGTTGGCGAGATTGATCTCAGTGATAATATCCCACTGGACTGGAGCTAGTAATAAAGTGTCTGGGATGATGCTTTCTTGGTTAATGGGAATGGAAGTCTCCTCAGATTGCCGGGACAGAGAATCAGCTTTAGTGTTCTTGGAACCAGGTCTATATGTAACTGTAAATTGGAATCAGGTGAAAAATAAAGCCCATCTACACTGCCTGGGGTTGAGTCTCTTGGCCGAGCCAAGGTATTCAAGGTTTTTATGATCAGTTAGAACTGTAAAAGGAAATGCAGCGCCCTCAAGCCAATGGCGCCACTCTTCCAGAGTTTATTTCATGGTCAACAATTTACGATTTCCCACATTGTAGTTTCGTTCTGCTGGGGAGAGTTTGCACAAAAAGATTGCACAGGGGAACATTTTAGGGGGTGTGCCATGTTGTTTTGAGAGTACAGCACCAACACCAGAATTAGAGACATTAACCTCAACTATAAATAGTCAATCAGGGTGAGGGTGTTTCAGAATGAGCGCTGAAGTGAAACGTCTCTTGAGGTCTTGAAAGGCTAGTTCTGCCTGTGGGGACCAGCGAAGTTTAGTTGAGGTCTGTTTGGTGAGGGAGGTTAAAGGGGCTGCTACCGAACTAAAGTCTCTGATAAACCTCAGATAAAAATTGGCAAAGCCCAAAAATCTTTGCATCTCTTTGATGGTCTTGGGTTGTGACCAGTTAGTTACCACCTCGACCTTCCTCTCATCCATAGCCACGGCCTCGTGGCTGATGATATACCCTAAAAATGTGCTAGTGCAATGAAATTCACACTTCTCCTTGACATATAGTTGATACTGCAGTAGGCGCTTGAGTACAGACCTGACATGTTTGATATGCTCTTCAAATGAACCTGAGTAGATCAGGATGCCGTCTATGTACACGATGACCCATCTTTCTAGCATGTCTCTGAAAATGTCATTCATGAACGACTGGAAAACTGAAGGACTGTTAGCGAGGCCAAAGGGCATGACTAAATACTCATAATGTCCTAAAGTGGTTGAGATGGCAGTCTTCCATTCATTGCCCTCTGTAATTCTCATTAAGTTATATGCACTACGCATGTCCAACTTAGTATAAAATTTAGCCTGGCGGAGCTATTAGCTCTTTGGCGCAGTCCACAGCGCGGTGTGGCGGTGAGTTAAGAGGCTCTTACTTCCAGGAAATGACTGGGTCATGTTGACGATGCCAGGGTAGACCTAAACTTATGGCATGAGGTGAAGAGATGACGTAGAACTAAATTTTCTCGCTATAAATAACCCCAATGTGTAGTCTGACACTTTTGGTTAGATGGTTGACTCCCCCCACTCCTAGAGGACGACCATCTAACGCCTCCACGGCTATAGAGGAATCACATCGGGTAAGTGCAATATTTTTCCTCTGGAGAGATTCCTGGGAAATAAAGTTGCCTGCCACTCCCGAATCAATTAACGTCAGAGTAGAGATGGTTTTGTCACCCGTACTCAGTTCTACAGGTAGGGTAATTTTAGATAGTTGTAATTCAGATGTATTAGTAACACTCACCATGAGTCATTCAGAGGAGGGAAGAATGGGGCAAGAAACAACCCTGTAGGATGACGGGAACGGATTAGGTTGTCTGCTTGGATGGTTAGTTCAATGAATTCTCCCATGTTTCTCCCCTCATCTCTACAGGCCAGCTCAGACTAAAGTTCAGGATTCAGACCCCTACGGAACAGCAATTTGAGTGTATCCTCTACCCAGTCTGTTTGTGCTGCCAGGGTGCGAAATTTTAAGGCAAACTCAGAAGCAGATTATATCAAGAGGGTGAACCATAAAATGTTTCAGGGAAGGCGAGACGTGGGCTTACCAGTGCAGATGCAGCGGGTGGTGGATTGAAAGGCATGGTTGGATTGGGGTAGATGTTTCTTGGGCCACGAGTCGCATTCCCTGAAGTGCCTTTACCAGTTCCTTGGTTAGTGTGGACTGTTGGATTGCTTTGTGGCGAAGTCTTCTGTAATGATGGGTCAGAAGAGTTAGGATCCATTTGCAGTATTTAATAGTATTTAATAGTAAATGAACAAGCAGGGTCAAAAACAGCAAACAGGTATAGTGGAGGCAAAACAGAGAGAATAATCGTTAGACAAGCATGAGTCAGGGCAGGCAGCAAACAATCAAAATGGTAAGAACAATCCAAGGTCGAGACAGGCAGCAAACAATTAAAGGGAAGTAAACAATCCAATAAACAAGGCAGGCAGTAAACAATCGAAAAACAAGCACAGTCCGAATTCAAACACAATCAAAGATATCAGGGGAAACCCGGTCAAAAATGATGCACATAGCAAATCAAGACTTCAAGAAGTTCGCTTGACTTAGTCTGGGTTTTAATGGGTGTAGTTGATGAGGATCACGTGCCAAACAGGAAATTATCAGATCAGGTATGCGGTGTTACCAGTAATGTAGTTCGGTGACAAACAGGAAGTGATTAGTCCAGGTAAGAGAATTATGGGAATTGTAGTTCGTGGAAATCTGATCAGTACTCCGGTGAGGGTTCCCTCTGGTGGCACGGCGGAGAAGAGGCGGAAGCCTTCACTGTAACAGAGGGGAATTATATGAATACAACTAAAAATTTAAGTAATTTTAGCCTGAAATGTAAACAAAAGATTCATAAACATTTGCATTAAAAGGGTTTACACTTAAGATGCTGTCATTAAAGCGCTGTGCGCCGGCTCACGCCCACCCGGAAGCGGGCGTATAAAACCGGTCGGAGCCGAGTGTGTGTTTCATACATTCGCTCCACATCTTCGCGGTGTTCTTCTGCGTTTGGAAGGCGGATTCAGTGGTTTCTTCCATTCTGGGTTCGCCACTGTGAGAGCATGCCCGTCTCGTTGCTGCGGTCGCGGCTCTCTCTTGTAGTGGGGGATCGAGCCCCCTCTGTTGCTCCCCACTCTGCTGCCTCGCCCAAACGGCTTAAGATGGCAAAGCTGGTTAGCACTCTGGGAGACATGAGGGTGACAGTGGAGGCTTCTCCGTCGGGCCGGTCCCTGCGGTCCTCCCGGTCCTCTACTGCTTCGAGATCTGAGCATCCGGGTGGTAGTGTGGTTCCCTACGGGGGGCCCGTTATCACTTTTGGTGCTCCGGAGGACAACAGGATGTCGCTCGCTGCATCAGAGAGTGGGCTGCTCTCTGAGCCGGAGGATGACACTGGACCCCCCCCTTCGGGGCGAGCTGGTCCAACTGACTCTGACTCGGAGTTGACAGTCGTGCTTACCTGGGCAGCCGCGGCCATTGGGCTGGAGTGGAACACTCCACCCAGCCTAGAGCACTCACGGCTGGACGATTGGTTTCTGGGTGCCACTCAGGAGACCCACTCCCATCCCGCTCCAGTGCCTTTCTTCCCAGAGGTGCAGAAGTCGTGAAAGGCACCTTTTTCTGCCTGAAGCCGCTTCCCCTCTGCTCTCACTACCCTTGATGGAGGGGCTGCCATAGGGTACGTGGAAATCCCTCAGGTGGAGCGTGCACTTGCGGTCCACCTGTGCCCGCAAAATGCTGCTACCTGGCGGGAACGACCACGTCTCCCCTCCCGAGCCGGTAAGACCATGGCAGCTCTCGCTGCTAAGGCTTACCGTGCGGCGGGTCAGGCAGCCTCCGCCCTGCACGCCATGGCCATCCTGCAGGTACACCAGGCCAAGGCGCTTAAGCAGCTCCATGAAGGTAGTTCCGAGCCGGGGTTGATGCAGGAACTGCGCACGGCGACCGACCTCACCCTCCGGGCGACTAAGGTCACGGCGCGGGCCCTCGTCCAGACGATGTCCACCCTGGTGGTCCAGGAACGCCCGCCCATGACCCTCATGGCCCCTGACAAGCCCTCCAAGAGGACGGCTAAGCGGCCCTGAGTGGAGTGGCCTGCAGGGAAGAGGGACTGCTCTTTTTCGGGAGGTGGTGAAGGCACCGCTCCTTCCCCCAGTGGAGTGCCAGGTGGAGAATCTTGTTCATTTCTGTTCTGCCACCAGGCAACCGCCTGGCGGTACCCACATTTACACTGAAAGAGCAGTTTCCTCACCCTCTGCGCCATATTGAATATTGCCCGCCTGTGAGAAGCGTGTCGCTTCCTCACTCCCGGGTTCGTCCATCATTGTGGCAGGTGCGGGTGTGTCATCAGGGCACGGCCCCTCTCCTCTCACCCCCGGGCTCGAGCGCCGGAGGAGGGTCCCGACCCTTCTTCGGGCATGTCTCTCGCTGCTTTGGTCCCACTGGCACGGCATCTGTCCTGTTGGCTCCTAAGGATGATCAGACTCAGTGATCACGTGATTCAGTTCGCCAGGCGGCCCCCCAGGTTCCGTGGCATCCGGCCCACCTTGGTGGCGGCCAGCGATGCTGCAGTCCTGCGTGCAGAGATTGTGGTCCTTCTAGTGAAGGCCGCAATAGAGCCTGTCCCTCCAGCCGAGATGAAGTCAGGGTTTTACAGCCCGTACTTCATCGTGCCGAAGAAGGGAGGTGGACTGCGGCCAATCTTGGACCTGCGTGTCTTGAACTGGTACCTGCACAAGCTACCTTTCAAGATTCTCACGTCCGTGCCAACGATTGGTTTCGCAGTGATCGACCTGAAGGACGCATACTTCCACGTCTTGATCCTGCCCTGACACAGACCCTTCTTACGGTTCGCGGTCGGGGGTCGGGTGTACCAGTACAAGGTCCTCCCCTTCGGGCTGTCTCTGTCGCCCCGCGTCTTTACCAAAGTCGTGGAGGCTGCCCTTGCCCCATTGCGGGAAGCGGGCATTCACATTCTCAACTATCTCGATGACTGGCTCATTCTAGCCCACTCTCGAGAACGGTTGTGCGAGCACAGGGACTGGGTGCTCAGGCACCTCAGCCACCTGGGGCTTCAGGTCAACTGGGAAAAGAGCAAGCTCACCCCAACACAGAGCATCTCTTTTCTCGGTCTGGAGTTGGACTCAGTCACTATGAAGGCGCGCCTCTCCAACGAGCGCGCACAGTCACTGCTGCGTTGCCTGAACAAGTTCAGCACCAAAACTGTGGTCCCACTGAAATTCTTTTAGAGGCTCCTGGGGCATATGGCATCTACGGCGGCGGTCACTTCGCTTGGCCTGATGCATATGAGGCCACTGCAGCACTGGCTTCACGACCGGGTCCCGCGGTGGGCATGGCGCTGCGGCACATACCGGGTGACAATCACTCCGTCGGCCCGCCAAACTTTCAGCCCTTGGTCAGACCTTGCCTTTCTATGGGCCGGGTGCCCCTAGGACAAGTGTCCAGGCAGGTCGTTGTCACGACGGACGCCTCCATGACTGGCTGGGGCGCCGTATGCCACGGGCAGGCAGCTTCGGGCTCCTGGACAGGATCTCGGCCCCTTTGGCACATCAATTGCCTAGAGTTGTTGGCAGTGCTTTTGGCTCTGCGCCGGTTTCTACCGCTGCTGCAGAGAAAGCACGTGCTAGTCCGGACGGACAGACATCTGCAGAGCTGCGGGCTGGGTGACACCCAACACCTTTACGAGGTTTTATAACCTCAGGGTAGAGCCGGTTTCCTCCCCTTCAACTGGGTTGCGACATGCTGCCTGCGCGGAGCGCTGGAAGGTTACAGAGGCAGGGGAACTGTGTTACGAGGCACGCTTTAACAAAACTTAACGTGGGTCGGCTTGCGGCGTTTTCCACAGGGACCCCATACGTCAGTCAGATGACGTAACGTTGAACGTGACTGACTGAAAGGGAACGTCTTGGTTACATATGTAACTCCCGTTCCCTGAAGGAGGGAACGGTGACGTTACGTCCCCCTGCCGCAAGCCTGACTCACCGGGACACATCTCAGTTCCTCAGCAAGAACCTGAATGAAAGCGTGCACTGACCGGTTTTATACGCCCGCTTCTGGGTGGGTGTGAGCCGGCGCGCAGCGCTTTGCCCAAATGCTCATTGGTTCTTTCCTCTCAGGCCGATGCTCATTGCCGCATTTTTTCTTTACGCGAAGGTGATAGGGCTCTCAAGCAAGACCACATACGTCAGTCAGTTTCCGTTCCCTCCTTCAGGGAACGGGGGTTACATATGTAACCAAGACGTTTCTTACAGGTGCAGAAAATCAGTAACCTGTCAGATGCAAAAATATATATTAAAACAACAATGAAAAGACATTTATGCATGTTTTGTTTAATGTTCTGTAAAAACTGTATGACAGATTTTTAAAACACATTCTGCATATTGAAATAGATATCCTGTGTTTTATTGTGTTTTTGGGAATATAGTAAAAGTATTTTTTTAGACAAAACTTCACATTTGTATTTTTGTCAATAATTCTGTAATTTTACACTGTTGTGAAATCCCCAATGCTTCACTGACCAATGGTGAAGTATGTTTTTAAATTTTCAGATTTAATAATAGCTATCTTCTTGAGAAAAAGGGCCAATTTTATGGACTTTGTATGAAATTGCTAAAGGTATACTTACAAGTTCTTTGTACAATTGGCTTTTCTACAAGATGCCATGGCAATTACTTTGATCAAATAATTAAATAAGGCCCCATTATTTTAACATGGAAACCTAAGAGCATTGTTAAAATTTTGAGTGCTGTTTTCAAATCATCCTTTGACATTTATTAAAGATCCAAAGATCCAACTACTCACAAATAAATACAAATTAAAAAAATTGTTTAAGATGCCATGGCAACTTAATTTTTTGTCATTTGCCTAAAATGCTGTTAGTTGTATTGTAGCAATTTAGGAAATAGTTATAGGAAATAGGAAATATATTTTGAGTAGTTAGTTGTATAACTATACGTTTTAATTTTGCCATGACTGTAAATGTATGCATTATCCCCAACAAAAGTTTACTGTGGTAATTGTGCCAAAATACCATAGTTACTATGGTCATTGCTGTAATATTACAGCAAAAGTAACTTATAGTTTTATCAAACAGCATCATAAAAAGACAATAAAATTGCAAAAATTCTGAAAGCTATTCATGTTCTAAGGGGATCCCATTAATTTATTAGTTTATGGCAGTAACAATAATACAGTAATATTTGATGAATATTTGATTTGCCATGGTAAATTTTTGTAATGGATGTCCTGTATGCTGTGAAGAATGAGTCATTATGGATGTGTAATAGTTTGTCTTAAGAGATAACACTCTCTCAAACAATTCCTTTTCTTTTGACTTTGTGCTAAGTAGGTGTGAGCCACAGCAGATGTGTGCCCCTGACATACCCATCGCCCCCCCCGGAACTCATGACACAGGGACACTTCATGTCTTCTGATCTCTCTGAACCAGCACAGTCTCAATTCTGGCCAAACTTTAAATTGAAAATCATAAAAAAACTGTAAAAAATAGTCAAATACTAGTTACATACAAGTTATATACTGGTGCCAGCAATGTAGTTTAGCAGTGTGAGGTATGATTGATTGATAGTGTTGTTGACAGGAAATAACTGACAATCATGTGCTTCTACCTGTCAATCACACAAGCTTCAGATGTCCTAATCCAGACATTTATGTGCCCACTGTTAATTCTCCATTGGTGAATTTCCCCTTTTGCTTTTGGGGAATCCTTGAGGGATTTCAAAGGCAATACATAATCCCGGAATGATATATAAAGCTCTGTCAGATGCTGGAAACAGTGAAACAGTGGCCATCCAGTTGATGTTTACTGGTAAAATTCTGTTGACAGCACAGTTGTTAATAAAAAAATAACTTTTTAGTCCCTCTGTTGTCTATTGGCTGATGATATGATCATTTGCTTGATGATTTTAAGGTGTTACTAGGAATGTGTTGTATGCTATTTTACATAAGCAGAGCAGGAAAACTTTATACGCAAAGACAAATACCAAATCTTCTAAACAGGGTATTCTCATTTACTGGTGGATTTGTTAAATTGGGGCCAATACGATTTTCTTCACATTTGCATTTTGCATTTGCAAGAGCATTTTTAAGCACATTTTTATTTTAAAGCCTTTTAAAGGAATAGTTCACCTAAAAATGCCACTGTATTTTTTTCTTAGCCTCATGCCACCTGAAATACTGATGATTTTCTATTTTCAGCTAAACACAAACATCTCAGTTATGTATTTAACCCTGGTTATCCTGAGAATTCCTCGCATCACTAACGTGTCACATTAACAGAGCTGATGCTATGAAAACTGTATACCATCACACCATACAATCAAATAGCTGAGATATGATCAGACACAGAGCAATAACAAGGATCAGGCTAAATAACACAAAATATACCCTGCATCAACAGAGAGAACCTGTAGGTTAGGAGTCCCCATTCTATGATATTTAACCAATGTATACAAGAGTTCTCAACCTGCTGCCAATGAAATGTCTTTAAAAAAAGGATGTTTAATCAAAGTCAAAGGGAAGCAAACCCTCCTCACAGAATGAGATCAAAAACTAACAGGCAAAGGTAAACCATGGACATAATCTAGTCTAGTATTGATAATAAAATACAAGGGCTAATAAATTGCATAAGCTATACTCTTAGGAAGATGGCAATTGATGTCAGTCATCAACCAATAAATTGACATGAATCTATAAGGACCTAAGACAATCGTCACACCTAGGGGGTTACCCCATAGCACCTCAGGGAACAAGGTTTTTAGAAGAATATCACTGCGCTGTAGTAAATAGGATCCAAAACATTGGTGTTCCAAAAAGCACATGCAGCCATCATAAAGGTAATTCATCTGACAGTGGATTAGTTGTATATTTATACCTATTTTTAACTTACTAGTGTACATTTTAACATCATGGCATGAGGAAGAATAAATAATGAGAATTTTCATTTTAAGGTGAACTGTTGCTTTTAGGGTCATGTGATCAGACCTGATCACCAGAAAATGCATCTGAGTTTTTATGTGAATACAATAGGAAGTCATCCCTCAAAACCCTCAATGATCAAACTGTAATGCTGGTCGAAAAGACAGAATGAAAGTTATAAAGTTTTGTTAAATTATATATGCTATATATGCTAATATATGCTATTATTTCTATCTATCAGTACATAAAGACTATAAAATGATTGCATTTGTGTAACATCTTTCTGGATAATATCCAATTAAGAAACTATTGAAAGCTGCATTTATTAGTAAAGGCTCTTGATGGTTACTGAGCAGCATTTACCTTTAATACAATGTAAACTGTTAAAACTTTGAAAAAAGAGGTTTTGAAGATTGTTTGGTATTATGTGGGCTGATATCTCAAGACACAGCTAACCAGTGATGTTTTTAATTTAAATCTACAAAACTTGTGTGTAAACTTGGTGTTGGTTGGTTTTTAGTAATAATGTACATGTCATTATCATTGCACCTTTTATGAATACAACTTCATTCATGACAAAATTTTTACATTTCAGGCTGTAATGTTATGCTATGTTGTAAGGTAAAGAGTGAAGTCCACTACTTTCTGGTTTGTGCTAATTCTAAATTACTTCCCCACAACACATCAAGTACATACAAGTCTGTTTTTCCTCATTCAGTGTGCCATGTATATGTTTAGCTTATCTTTGGCCTGTTTTCCATAAAATCTTTAAAGCTGTTTTTACAGGCTTGTAACATTTTATTAGTGTTTATCATTACACTTAATTAATTTAACAGAATGTTTCAGTTTTTGTGTCCTGTTTTCCATAATCTGAATGCATGTTTCACAGTATTTATTTTATTGTTTTACATTAGGGTGGTAAACCTTGTGACTGACGAGTTGGCTTATGAGTCACGTCAGTTCATTTTGCTAAAAATTATGAACATACTAATGTTAAGACGTGAACGTGTCATGTTGGCTGAAAAATATTTTTAAAAATATTTTTGGCCAACCATCATTTTGTACATCAATAGGTTTGTACAATATTGTTTTATTACAACCAAGTATTTATAGATGCAGAATGTCATGTTTTTATTTATCAGTTTATTCAAGCCAATAAAAAGTGTAACAGCATTTACATCGGACTCAAAATCATCAAAATATCTTTTGATGTCTATTAAATTACAAAACGGATTTGAAAGTGTCGTGATTAACGGATAAAAAGATGTACTCATGACAAATGACACATAAAAATAGGCAGATACATGAATATGGTTTATAGTCACAATGCAGTTTTGGCCTTTCAGACAGGATGATATTCATGTTTGAATTTTGGAATCACTCCAAAACATTTACAGTACATAATATTCAAATGTCCCTTACCATTACATTAATTACAAATCCCTTGTTTTATTCTACAACAAATCAATCCTAGGACTATGTATAGCTGATCTTATGAGTTAGAACATACTCATCAGCCAACACAGACACTTTATTGGCAATGGTGGCTCTGTTTGTTTAACTACACAATTTGAGCAGGCACAGAGCTCTTAAACTGCTCAAGCAGTATTAAATGACATAACATTTCAAATGTAGCTACAAGTACACCAGTGTCTGAAAAGGGCAGTAAGCTCACGGACAAATTCAACATGAATTTTACTTGGAGTCCTAAACTGTTAATGGTATCATTTTGGCACCAGCTCATAAGCTTTTAAAACAGCAGCTTTAACGGTAGCACAGCTTGCAGTTACCATTGATGATGCAGAATAAGCCTCTTGAGCTCTTCCAATAAAGACACACTATAAAAGCAATGTTCATTTTTTAGCCTCCACTATCTGCTTAAATAATGTAAAAAACAAATTAAGATTGTTTAAAGCTCTAACATCATTTCAAAAGGAGAGTTAGTAAACTCCATCAAATTAAGTCCAAGTCTGAGACTTGGAAAGTTTTGCCCATGTTAAAGGTAGGTAGTTTCGGAGAGGCTAGCAAGAGCACCCTAGCTTTGATAGCATAAGATCCCACCCTCCCTTTAGAGCACTCTCCAAAGACATACACATACACATACAGAGTGTATGATAGTGATCGATATTAGAATGTGAAGAGACTTTTAATCAGCATAAAAATATTTCTGGAACAAAATCTACCCTGCCTTTAAATCTGTTGTTATTTGTTGCAGTGCCTGCTGGTGTCTACTCATGAGCCTCTTTGTGCTGACATGAATGCAGATTATGTGCTGGTATGCTCAGACAGGGATGTGTCATTGGTAGGTGGGGACAGAGTTCATGTTAGAAGTTTACAGTATACTGGGCCTTCAGTTTGATATTTTCTGTTTTGCCTTTTATCTCCTACAAGTGAAGAGCTAGAAACAGGGTTATAAGGGCTATAAATACACAGGACAATCAAGGGAATGTGGAACTAACCAATAGGAACATGACACATAAGACACGGGAACCAAAGGAAATAAGACACATGAGAAAACTACAAGGACCATGGGAAAGAACAACAAAACTAAACTTTAAAATAAAAGACATGAAGATGCATTTCCAGCACACTTGGCCTCCTTTAAAGTCTGTCTCCACTGTCTTCTTCTTTCTGCAAAACCTCAAACTCTTCTCCTACTGCTAATAGAAAATACATTCTATTTTTCTTTGTTTAATGGATCAGCTTTTTTCAGAGTCCATACACCTTTTCTTAAGTCAAATGCAAGCACTTTTCAATTATTTGCAAGGTGCATTTTAAGCTTTTCCAGCAGCTTACAGCTGTGGTTAATTACATATTTACATACAGATACATACTTCATTAAAGTAGCCTTGTCTGTAGACTTGACATTCTATATAACCTCTATAAGTCAATATAAATCAATCACTAAAACACTTTGACAGCAATTGTGTAATGTAACTTGCTTAAAATTAACTTCTTAACTGAACTGTGTATAAAATGTCAAACTATCTCATTTGCAACAGAGACATTTCTTAACCTTTTTAATCGCTAACTATAATGTGTAACAGTTAAAGGGTTAAATTGTGACATGGAAATGAATCATGGACTACTAACAGGTATCAAAGGAAACAGGCACAAACTCTTTCTACATGAGTGCAGAATATAAGCAAAAACGAATTGTGTATGGTTTAACACCTGGCACAACCCTCTACAGACACAGTGAAGCTTGAATTGCCATTGGCTAGTATATTTTAAAGTATATTTGGCATACATATATATGACATATATATTCATATCTCATAGATGGGCATATAAGTCAATTTTTCAATTTGATTGATTGATAGGTCTGAGAAACGATGGAGTAGGGGAGACTAAGGGCATTTTTTACATTTTCATAACTCAGACTACTTGATTATACTAGTCATTTATTAATAAAAGAAACAAATAGAGGTCCTTTAATAATACAATTGATTATTTTCACTAATAAGGACAAGACAGCCTCAGTATTTTGTTGAAAATTAATGAGGGGTGCAGATGTCAGATTGCAGAAGTGTCTGTTTCTGAGTGGAGGAATTGAGTGTGTTAAAATTGAGAGTGTTACAATTGCCCCTGGTCTCCCCTACTCTGGGATAGGGCATGTGCATCATAATGAAAAGATGCCAATTACAAAACTGTTATGAAAATGAATGTTAAGAAAACAGTGCTAAATTATTAATAATGCATTATTAATGTTTGTGAAAACTACATCTAAAGGAGCTGTGTGAGCTGAAGAGTGAAAGAACATCAGTAAACCAAAGCTCGTTCTCACACATTCTATATTTTAGAGATTAAACAGATATCCTAGATACACAATATAAATGTAGTATTACATTTGCATCTAAAATGAAAGTTAAATTGAACTTAGTGTCAGGAATCACAAACAAAAAAACCCAGATGCAGACAGCAGTACAGAAAGGCAATTTATTTGAACAATGAAGAAAACCAAAGAAAAACACTAAATTAAAACATGCCACTGAGGCCTCAGAGTATATTAAAGTAAACAGAAAAGAATCCTAACTAAACAACCTAAAATAAGAAACTAACTAGAATAATAAATCAACATAAAAAGTAAACACTATAGGGAAAACAAACAAAGTTAAATCCTAACTAAAAAAAGGTGAAAATTGAACATTAACACCAACTAGACTAACAAACTAATCAGAAAACACTAAACAATAGACAAGACACAACGAAGACGAAAACGAAAGACTAGGACGCGACGGGTAGATGATATAAAACAATCAGACGATCCACGGAACAGACAACAGGACAAAGTTCTTGCGAGTAGTGAACAAACGTAATTGACGTTTATCTAAAGAAGCGATGTCCACAATGAACAACACGAACCAGCACAAGACAGCAAACACGAGGGCATTAAATACACAGGGGAAAATGAAAGCAACAGGTGCACGACATTAACCGAAACGAGGTAACAAGGAGGCGGGGTAAGACGCAAGACCGGTATGGAACGCGGACGGGGCCAAAAGTCTTCAAATGAAACGCGTGAAATTTGGACGTGTCAACACGCACAGTTTGTACGCGTAAATACGAAGTATATGTTCGGGTGTCGCGTCAGACAGCACAACGGCCAATAGCGTTGCTCTATTTAGTATATCATTTGCATTTGTGATGCGATGGCACGTGCTGTATACATATATAAACATCAGACGACATTTCTTTCCGTGAGAGATGATGTGCTGCTAGGTCAGCAAATACCTATGCAAACGTCACACGTAACATTTGTTCGTGAATGAGATCGTAATTTTACGTTGGTATGTACATAGGCAAGTGTAAAACTTTAGAGTCAATGATGCATTTATACGTTGGTTGTGATGTCAGTGCTGTGGCATCTCATCCCGTTTGTACTCATGCAGGTT
>JAZGTJ010008115.1:7626-21582 GCA_036877575.1 Botia almorhae | reverse complement strand
ACAGCTGCGTAGACATCACACAATGAGGAAGTGTGTTTTAAGTCTATAGCGTGGAATCATGTCTTTGCCTCGACTTTTGCTCAGACTGTGGAGTTGAGGAACCAGACGCAGCAGTGCTCCAAGAACGCCTGCACTCAGATGACCAAAATCGGCTGCTACGTATCCAACATGGAGGACAAACTGATCACACCGGGGACGTACATCACTGCAGACGAGTATCACAGCGAGAGACTAAGAGCTGTACGTGTCTGTACGCCGTTTCTGTTGACTAGCGCATTTGCCTTTTAGAACAGATGACTGTATGTGTTTCCTGTCAGGTCGTTACTCTACAGACTCATGTCAGGCGCTGGCTGGCCAAGCGTTTCACAGACAGCCTGAGACAGGCGAGAGAGCTGCGCCAGGCATGGCTGGAGAATGAAAGGAGACGGAAGAAGGAGGAGAAAGAGCAACAGATCAGAGATGAATATCACCGCAGGATGAACCCAAAGAGAAAGGAAGACTTTGATCTGCTTTATAACGCTCTGAAAAGTGAGCAGGAGAGTGTGTGTGTGTGTGTGTGTGTGTGTTGGGGGGGGTTACATTGGAAACATATTTTCCTCCCTTAAATTGTTTAATCTGACAAAACCCTCCTTTGGGGGCATCTGGGGACATTCCTATGATTTTTTCCATACACTATTTTTTTTATTCATAATGGGAGACCTACCTTATATAAATGCTGATAATGTTTATATGTAATTACAGAATATTATAATGCAAAAAAAAGGTTTCTTGTATATAGGTAGGTTTGTATTAGGGTAAGTAAGTGGTATTATTATTGTTAATAATATATGGTATTAATTACTTTTAAACAAAAGTCTATGGTGTGTCCTAATTCACATAAGTTTGTGTGTATATTGGCAAACTGAGCAGTTTTTGTGTGTTACGATGTGATTATTTGGGATCATTTGAGGGCATCTAGGCTGGAATGTGTGCAGTAATTTGGATTAAAGTCAGTGGGCTGGTCTTCATTCTTCACGTCTCGGTTTGTGTCAGAATGGAGGACCGAGGAAGCGGAACGCATCAACGCCACCTTTTCTGGTGCGGAGAGAAAGGCAGCCCTGTGCGCTCTGCTGGAGCAAGAGACCCAGTTCATCTCCTCCATAGAACGCCACAGAACAGCTGCAGGCGAGAGGAACCAGGATAAAGCTGTTCAGACCTTCCTCAACAAGGTGACGGTCTTTGCTGATCGGCTGTTTCTTTAAAAGCATGTTATGTTGCTTTAAATCAAAGCCTTTGTTCATATAATGCACAAGATAAGAAGGAGATACCCAGCTAGCATGTTTAGGTTGTAAGAACATTATCCTAACGTTTCCATTAGCAACAAAAATGTTATTTTGAAAGTTCTAGGAACGTTCAAAACGTCCAGTTTTGTGGACGTTATATTAATGTTTTTGCTTTATGAGAACGTCATTCAAACGTGTTTATTCTGTAACTTTTTAAAAACATTTAAAATGCAAAACTACTTTAAAAACTACTTAAAAAATAACATTTATGATATATAACGTTAAAGTAAGTTCTGCTAACATTACTGCAAGAGAACTTGAGAGACTATGAGAGAACGTTGAGAGAACATTTGCAGAACAGTAGCCAATGTTCTGTTAGCTGGGTATTCAAATGTATCTTTTGATTTTGTAAAATTGGATGAGTATAACAATATTTGTGACAAACATAATTTTAAGATTAAAAAATGTTAAGATAAAAGCTAAAAGCTGTGCAGACAATGCAGAAACGCCCACTTAGACAGGAAGAGCCATGAACAGACTGTGGGCGTGCCGCGGGACTGAGACTACAGTGTCTGAAACTAAGCCTAGAATAGTATTCTGATGATTGCTGGTTCAAGCCCCAGATGGTCTGAGACACTTCAGTCTTGAGCTTAAGTCACTTAACCTTGTGCTGCTCCAGTGAAAATGTGGAATGATAAAATTTATTGAACTACTCTTTTGAAGAGACTGATAACTTGCTGATAACAAACTAGTTCAAAAGTAGGTCCTGATAGCCTGCAAGCCTTTATTCTTGCCTTTGAGTTCCTCCAGTGGTACTCCGTTTCGGTTTATAAACGTCTCTTGAATTTTAATGGTTTCAGATATAATAATTTACAGCTTAACCCTTAAACGTCCATCGTGGTTACTTAGTGCGCAGAGCCAAAGAGATGGCGTGCGTTTGACGGGAAGGTGACAGAGATGGACACGCAATTCACCATCAGAGCCAAAGAGCTGCGAGACCTGTACAATAGCATCACTCAGACACAGTTGACGAAGGACGAGCGGATGGATGTACTGCTCACCGTCAAACACACTGTGAAGGTCAGTTCAAAACCTCTAGCCTGAGCTGTATAACCACTATAATACTATTGGCACTAAACGAAATTGACGAAACCTCGCTTATTTGCAATTGGTCGACCAAACAGATGGTCCCGCCCCAAACTCACACAATTGGTTAAAACCAATGTTGCCATGTTGGGCCACTCCAACAAACAGATCATGTTATGAGTGTCAGTGTTTAGATTTTTTTTGACATTGACAAACAAATCGATGACGGATAAAACATGTTTTTTACTAGTTAGCTCTGCAAATTTAACTTTTTTTGAGACTGGAGATTTTTAAGTACTATATCACCTCATCTTGGTAATCTTACTTAATATAATATTAATGCCATGCATATTTGCTTGACTCATTTGTTATAGGAACAGAAATGCAAGCTGACACAGGAGATAGTGGACTTGATTGACCGGGAGGTGGATTTGATGATGAGGGGGGTAAAGAAGAAAAACCTGGAGGGCTTGAGGAAGAGGATATCCACTCTTTTCCTGCAGTACATCAAAACCCCTGCTTTCAACCCTCAGGTGTCCAAACTGCTGCGGGTGTGTGTGGACCTGTAAAGTTTACTCTGTAATTTACAGTAACGTTTTTTTATATTATGGCCACTTACAAGAAAGGCCACTAATGTGATCTCATTACATTCTCAGTTATTTAAATGAAACTAAAATGAGTCAAACAAATCTGAGTAAAGTCTCTTTAATGGAGTCATTTATTCCTGTGTAGTCTTCCAGCGCAGTGCAACTTCACAAAACTTGATGTCATGTTAAGTTTGCTTGGTCTTCTCATTCTTTGAAACCAACTCCTAAATGTACCCTGCTCTCCACAGGTGCCTCGGGATCCTGCTGACCTTCAGAAGATCATCTACTTGTGTCACGGCTGTAATGAGTATCAGACATCCGCTGACTTTGCCCTGAAGACTAATGCATCGGCGGTCGGCCTCTGTCGCCGCTGTACGGAGTTGGACAACGAAGCCCGCCGTAGAGAAGACCTCTCCATCTACAAGAACCTTCTCAAGCAACTGCGTGAAACCGAGGCTGAGCGTAGCCCTGAATCCCAAATCACCTACTTACTGCAGGTACAGTTTTCCATGGAAATGTCAACCATGCGGTGGGAAAATTGCTATTCAAAAAAGCACCGAAACAACATTTTCACCTGGACAATATTAAATGGTTTCAAACAAGCGATTGAGAAGGCACCTTTTTTCGAAGTCACTGCGTGTCAGTGATGTCATTTCTGACAGCAGGTTAGTCTGTTTGCCTTGACGAAGATCTTGACTCGAAGCTCTTGACCTTCATTAGGATCAGGACCTGCGGTACCTGGTGGACGTGCTGTGGGGGGCTCAGTCGGCTCTGAGCGGACGCAAAGACCTGCACGACCTGCTGCTGGTTCGGTGGGAGAACCATCTGCACTGGAGCCCATGGAACTGCATCCTTCTTACGCGGGACGAGGCAGATGCACACCTCAAAATGGAGAACATCAAGAAGGTACCTCAGCCACAACACACGAGGGTCCTGAAGGTCTTCGTTCCACTGACAGGAACATTTAAAAAAAATGTCGTTTTGAATTCTATAACATCAAATATCCAAGCAGCTATTTAACTAATCTAAACGCTCATTTGCATATTTTAGCCGCTGGCAGGGTCATACAAAAACTGATATCAATAATACGTTTCATCATGCAGTTTTAATTACAACGTCCAGCAGGTGGCAGGATGTTCCTCCATCTGGTTTTAGCATTACAGCGTGATACAGAATAAGACTTAAGTCAATTATTAAAGAATTATTTGAAACGGAACTACAAAACTACAAGCTGCTTATCTTCAGAATTCCAGACTAAACGTCATTTCAGATGAGATGTTTAGATTTAATCGTCCTTTGTGGTCTGTGACGCAGCTCTTATGATGATGATGATGTTTGAATGTCAAGCAGAATCACAACACATTTGTCTCTGCCACCTGCTAAAGGAAATCTCATACGTGACACCATTAATACACGTACAAATGGCTGTTTTTCCTCGCAGGCATACGACACTGTAGTTGTTCGGAATGTCAAGCAGAAACACTCGCTGGCTAGGAAATACTTCTCCCGGATACCTACGATGGTCGAATGTCTGCACGACGCTGAGGTTCGGCCTGCCACCCTCGGCAGCCTGCTGGTCTCCAAGCCTATCACTAAGGCGACCAAGTAGAATCGCTAAGAGGCTACCCACAATCCTGCAGGTGCTCAGGGACCTGTGTAACTATTTCCTGGCTGCATACAGTACACAATACGACCACATCTGTGTTTTTGTCCTTCTGTATGGATTCGCGTTGCTTGAAGGTACTGTGTGTGTTTTTTTTCAAGAACTTAATGAATTTGAAAATATGTCAAGTTATATGTTCAAATATTAAAATGGTATGGTAATTAAACCCAGGAAAGCAAACCATTTTTTGTCTACTGTACTGTGCAGTTGAGTGTGAAAATTAAAATATTTGCTTCTCTCTGATTTTGTTTCTATTTATTAGGATCGTTCATTTTAATGCTAACGAACTTTCAGCAGTCTCTAACCGAAGACGCCGTTTAATTATATCCATTAGCTATTTTATTCTCATTTTGTTTTCAAATGCTGAAATGAACAGCGCACGGTTGCTATCCTGTGACAAATTCAGCATTAGCGTTACATCACCAGTGTAGCGCTCGCACACAAAGAAATCTATGTAAAAATAACTAAAACTCACAGCTCCACGTGAAATCAGACAGACAAAAAAGTAGATTATCCCACCATGATTACCTAATCAATGCATAACTCCCTAATGCCACACAAGCATGTATTTAAATGCAATTTCCTGCACTTCTGTTGCCTCAAAAGCACAGTTCAAGAGTTTTAATTGGGTCGCGGAAATGATATATAGCCCTGGTTCTAATCAGGAGGTGAGCCGTCTGAGATACGCAATTAGAAGAAAAGGTCAAGAACCTCCTCCTGTGTTTCCTTCTGAGCAAACGAGAACAGGACCGCCAGCTCCACCGGACTAATGGCAGAAAAGTCTCCAGACTCCTGATACAGCGAAGGAGGAGGGATTGAGTTTTAATTCTGTTGCATGATTTTTTTAAAGAGGATTGTGATAAATTACAGCGTAACATCATTTCTTGGTGATCCCATAAAAAAATGATTTGGAATACAGCCAAATTCCTGAATTACACAGAACGGGGAAAAATAGGGAACACAAACAATCGCATTGGAACGTACAGTAAGTAACACAGGGCCGAGAACATAAAAGACATCATAAAACTTTGATTGCCGGTTCCTGTGTCTTTAAATTTATAACTGCTACTGTAATCCTTTAAATCTGTTAAAAAAGCTTTACCGGTATAAACCAGTTTAGTGTGGTGGAAAAATACTATGAAAAACCTAGTGACCCCGGAGAGAGACTGACATGAGGTAATTTTGGGTTATTGTTTGATCTTTTCTTACAAGTCTTCTGTTTATGAATGTGCGTTTATTCCGCATTATTTTCCACCTTATTTTAGCGGCGGTATTATGCAACCTTTCATAATCTTTGGACGCTCAGAAACACTTTACCCTTTATTATTCTGATATTGATAACGCAGTGGCGCTATGCGATATCTGATATAACAGAAGGAAAAGCTTAAGGGTTGGGATTAATATGTAATAGTACAGGATAAACTGAGAGGCTTGTAAAAAAAGTGAAGTTATCCAATGACGTTTCAAGGAACCACTGTTCTGAGTTTCAGATCTCTGGTAAACCTGACAACAGTGAAATGACGATTGTAAAGAGGTCACGGGGACAAGCATTTGTACACTAAGCGAAGGAACCCCGTATCGGCTGATCTCGACACTTTGACACAGATTTGATATTACAGCTGGCCGCAGACCAACTGGTGACTTTTTCCATTAGATCCATACTGGTTTCCCAGTATTTTATATAGCGTTTTGCAAATGTGCATGTATTAAAGCATGTATGTAACCAAATATACAAGATTATAGAGGGTCAAAGATCATTGATAAACCGTGTTAATTGATGACTAATTGAAATTTTGGAGGGGGCAAATTAGTTTTAATGTGTATAGGGGTTGCACGGATCCATTCATTTGTTTTGCGAGCACAATTTTCATGTGTTGACATAATACCTGTTGGATCCAGAGGTTTGAGCAGGACATATAGAAGAGGAAGAATAAAAAGGAAGAATCTCCCTCTTTATAAATTTACCCTATAGCCATAAACCATGATTTGGCTGTTTGTACAGTCTGTTGCACTTGATATTAGCGAGAGGGACATTCCAAGCTTTTGATTGGACAAAAATATGCATGGTGCAGGATGAGTCATCAGTAATTGGAAGGGCTTATAAAGTTCTAAATTTGACTATTTTCAGTGTTAAGAAACAGCATATAACCTTAAATTTAACACACAGGAACTCAAAGCAACAAAACTCTTTTGAAGTTGTGATCTAGTATACATGATATATACATCTTATATAGAGAGAGAAGTTTATATTAGTCATTATGCTCGCTTCAATATAACATGTCGTGTTCATTTTAATCTGCCATTTTTTCTTTTGTTTTCAGAATTATTTTCTCACAGATCAAACTTTCATTCTTTGGAAACAATCCCTGGTAAGGATTATCGCCTGCTGAGTGATTTCCTGGAGATTGTGTTTATAAATTCTCACAGGTTGTTGTTTAACAGCCCCCTGCGCTGCACCAGATTAGGGCCAAATGAGGGAAAGGCTGTGCACTGTCTACAGTTAGGAGAAAAAGGTGTGAATTCCAGGTTCCAATGTGTCGTGTCAATGGGTTTATGTGTGTAACGGTTTTGTTTGTATAACCTCAAATGCAAATTTGTTGTTAACTTTGTTCTTAAAGTGTAAATATAAATGGATGTGGTCCACGGGGACTTACATGAGCTGCGACTGGAGGGAGTCTAATCTTAAAGCTTCTAATCTGCATGGCCATAATGCTTTATGACATGCCCGGAATGGACCAGTAACGGTGAATGCGGATGGCAAAAGGGCAAAGATTAATCAGCGGCACATTATTTAAAGTCAATCAGAAGGCAAAGTCCCAGAGTTGACTCCACTTCGGCCACAAGATGAGGAAGCTTAGATGTTCCTGGAGCTCCGTGAAACCTCTGATCATCATCCTCACGCCACTTTCACTGCTACCGCTGCCACTGGTCATCAAAACAAAGGTTAGACTCGCTACAGACGCGCGTCACGTCCCGTTTACACATGCAAAAACTTTCCGAAACTGAATTAAGTTTTTTTTAATTAAGCGAGATCTGAGATGAGAACAAGGCGAAAATTGATGTTCGGCTGATGTAATTGTAAGTGATATAATTATCACATTTAATTGCCTTAAAGCAGTTAAAGAAAGATCATTTATAAATTCTTTATTAAAATTTATATATAAGTTTTTACTGTTGCAACACTTTGAAATGATAAACATCCTTACCAAAACACGTTTTGATGGACAATTAGAAGTTTTTATTGATTTAAATTCTTGATCTAGAACTGGTTATCTGGTTATATTTGCTTTATCCGAATGGATGTAAACATTGATTTCACGTCCAATAGGAAGCAGAATGCGCGTACATCCTGATACTGATGGCGGTGTATTGGATGACGGAGGTTTTGCCTCTGTCCGTGACGGCCCTGTTGCCTGCTCTGCTTTTCCCTCTGTTTGGCATCATGAAGTCGTCCCAGGTAGATTCGCCCGAACCCTCGCAAAACTAACTGCAGTGTTTCCTAATAAACAAGGATTTCATTCAGCGGTTCTCTGTCTTTAGGTCGCCTCCGTGTATTTCAAAGACTTCCATCTGTTGTTGCTCGGGGTCATCTGTCTGGCAACAGCCATAGAGAAGTGGGGTTTGCACCGCAGGATTGCGCTCAGATTGGTGACTGCGGTTGGAGTCAACCCCGGCATGTAAGATCTGAGAGATATCTGCTATGTTTCGATGAATGAAGAGACGCGGGCATCACACGTCTGTTGTGAAATGTGTTTTTAACAGGTTGATGTTGGGTTTTATGGTCGGCTGTGCGTTTCTCTCCATGTGGTTGAGCAACACTTCGACTGTGGCGATGGTGATGCCGATTGTGGAAGCTGTAATTCAGCAGGTGTTGAACGCCGGAGAAGAGCCCAGCAAAGACCACAAGGGGGCGTTAAATGGCATCTCCAATCCTGCTCTTCAGCTTGAAGGTGCGTATACTGTAGCTTCTAATGTTGAAGTGTGAGATGAATGATTATCTTAACATCTTCTCTTTAACTTTCCAAAGATTTGTAACATTTAAACATTAAATGACCTATTTTTTTCAGATATTGAGGCCCAGTATGACCAACCCGAGAAGATAAAAAGGTGACCGTACATACAGTTCAAAACATTCAGTCTTAAATGCTAACGAATATTCAAGGCTGACTGTTTTTTGGACACTTTTTGTAGCATTGAAGCAGGAGTTGTGGAGCCAGTTCAGACAGCTCCTGAGGAACCTGAAACTAAGGTAAGTAAAACACACACACACACACACACACACACATAACACATAAACACACATTCAAAGTCCCCGTGCTAGCTTTAAACTGGTATTCACACTGTATACTGCTGTATTTCTGTATGTTTGTTAGGCACCGCCACCACAGTTAAACGGAAAGTACCGGACGCTGGAAGATCACATGATGTGCAAAGGCTTGTCGCTCTGTATCGCTTACTCCTCATCCATCGGGGGTCTGAGCACCCTGCCTGGAACCTCAGCCAACCTCATTTTTGCCGAATACATCCACCAGTAGGTTCCCTTCTTGTCTTTAATCCGAAGCGTGGCATTATATTTGCATTGATTGTAATAGTACATTCTTCCATTAAAAACTTCCTGCTTCTTCCCAGTTTTCCATCATCTGGAAATCTGGTCCGGTCCGTGTATCGATATATTCATCTAAAGTGTGACATATTTTTCCTCAGGTATTATCCGGAATGCAAAACCATAAATTTTGGGAACTGGTTTGTGCTTTGTCTTCCTATCTCCATAATTATGCTGATTTTGTCCTGGATATTCCTGCACTGGATGTACCTGGGAACCAAGTGAGTGATCATAATGACTTCCATCCTGTGAGCCGTTCCCTGACCCCTCTCTGTTTCTCATTTCCGTCGCACCTCTCCGGCTCTCATTTCAATTCGTCATTTCAGATCAGACGGTCATTTGCATTTCTCCCACCTCACCACTTCTGTCTTCAATCTTCTTCTTCCTGTCTTTCTCGTAATCACCCTTTCTTATCTCTCCAGAATAATCACATTTGATCAAACAGAATCCTGTCGAGATTTCCTGCCTCCCCCGACGAAGAATCATTAACAGAACGTGCACGCGGATGTGATTGTTCCCCGTGGTTTGAAAATTTCGTTTTTTGTCATATTCCGATATTTGTCATTTTGTCAGCTCGTCGGGAATAATTTATTGTTTGCCCGCAGATTGCATATTTAATGAACGATAAATGCATGTTTACATTTTACCCATTCCTAGCTTTCGCGCCAGCCTGTGCTCCAGAAAGCAGTCAGAGAAGGAAAGAACCACTGCCAGAGTTCTCCGGGATCAGTACAACTCGCTTGGACCCATAAGGTTTGAATTCCTATATACTTCTTTTAGCTTTCGTAGGTTATTGTGCGGAGTAAGACTCTCCAACCTGACTTTCAAAATATTGCAGTTTGCCTGATCAATCCTGCATTGTTGACTTGTTGAGGCTACCTGAACAATCCATTTGGAAAACCATTTTGTGCAACTGGTGGTGCAGAAATGACACGCTCCAAATGTGCAAATTGTATAAAATGATCCAAAATATGCAAAATTGGCACGTTTGATTGACAGATAACGACAATGAGAGAGGAAAAAAGCTCTGATGTCTTTATATCACTGTTTTTCCATGCAGCGGGCAGGAGATCATCATATTGGTTATCTTCATTCTAATGGCAGTTCTGTGGTTCGCGAGAGAGCCAGGTTTCATGCCAGGCTGGTCATCACTGTTCTCTGAGTGAGTAGTGCTGTAACGTTAATTAAACATTTATCGTCTGTTGTGTAGAGGTTATCACTGTCTTTAAAATCACTGACGTTATCGTTGTGGTGATGTCTGACTAACTGAAACAAGCTTCCTTACGATAATTCATTCTATGTCGTTCTGATCTGTTCAGATACAGAGGCTACGTTACGGACGCCACCGTAGCGCTGTTGCTAGGTTTCATGTTCTTCATCATCCCCGCGCGCAAACCAAACGCAGAACGCTACGGTACTTGCTCATCATTTGTTATTTTCTGCGTTATTTTCTTTGTATATTCTCTGTGCGAAAACCTAAAGTTCTGTTTTTGTTGATTGATGTTCTCAATCTGTACGACAGAGGCTTTGATAACATGGAACGAATTCCAGGCCTGCATGCCATGGGAGATCTGTCTGCTCGTGGGTGGGGGTTTCGCTTTGGCTGAAGGCACAAAGGTAAAATCATTGTGTGGTGGAACTCTGACTGAACCTGTGACAGACATAAAAGAGAAATGTAAATATTCCGAGAATCAATTAATGGTCCATTTCAGCAGACTTAGATCCAATTAGCCAGGCCGGTCGGATTTACTGGAGGCTCTGGACAGCTCAATTGCTCTTTTTATTCATATTCCTAAACATTCATTCCTTTTAAAGCATGAATGAAAGGACAAATCACAGCAAAGGCATCAAAGAACCCATTAACATTTTACAAAGAACAACAATTCCGTCTGCTTTGACGTTCCGTTCAAGCTAATTACATGCCTCCATTATAAGACCGGCACGTCATTTTCAGCATAACAAACGACTTCTTTCTCATGTCGGTCGCACATACGAGCATGAGGAAGCAAGAGCCGTTATTTTTTCATATTCCTCTGGTGTGGGTGGACAGGGGTGGAGTCTTGTCACCAAAGCTGCAGCTCTGTTTTGATCCAGACACCCAAATGTCACACGCAAGTCCAGTCTTTAAAATCCTCAAAGCAAAAAGGATGTCTGACTGCTGTGCCGCGCTTTCCTCGCGCAATATTGGCCTGTTCTGATGCCGAATCTTGACAAACAGCTCAATTATGACTCTGGCCTCTGTTGACAAGCGTATAAAAAATGGTATATTTATGAAAGCAAGATATTTTTGTGCTTCAAAAAAATATCATGTTTGTGAGAGTTTCAGTTACAAACATCTTTGTGTTTGTTTGACACTTTCACTCACTTTCTGCTTTTCCAAGATGACCTCTTTGTCATTTGTTTTCGTTTTTTGCCCGACAGATTTCTGGTTTGTCGTCTTGGGTCGCTGAATTGCTGACCCCCCTGGGAAATCTTCCTCCTCTAGCCACCGTCACCATCGCCTGCCTCATCGTCACCTCTATCACTGAGGTGGCCAGCAATGCTGCCACCATCACTATCTTTTTGCCCATTTTGTCCCCACTGGTACGTCTGCTTTCCCCGTTTCTACCGACTTGTTACTTAAAGGTCAAATATTATGTGCTTTTAATCTTTTTTGGACTGTTCTCATCACAAATTGTCTTTGCCAGGCGGAGGCGATTGGAGTGAACCCACTGTACATGCTGGTTCCCACGGCCCTGTGTGTGTCTTTCTCCTTCCTGCTTCCTGTTTCTAATCCTCCGAACGCCATCGTCTTCACATACGGCCATCTAACCAGCACAGATATGGTAAGTCCTTATTCCAGATCAATGTTTAAAGCTGCGATCTGTAACTGTTCACCTCTCTACCGCCACCTCTGTTCAAAACGTAAAACTGCAGGATGCTTTAATGTGCTTTTCAAATGCATGTTGAAGTCAAACTGACAGCTCTATAAATCACTATTATACATTTTCTGGCGGTAAGAAGAAGTAAGAAGTAAGGAGATACCGTACCGTGTTAAACACGGCTCTGTCGTATACTAGTTCAAAAACTGTTTTATTAATAATCAATAAAAGTTACCGATTGCAGCGTCAAGCGTTTTGGTTCATTGAAAGACATGTCACAAAGTACAACACAAGTTTATTAACGGTCAATAGATAAATACTTACGGAATCTTACCGTTTTGTGTGGTTTTCTTCTCGTTTCAGGTCAAGGCAGGATTTGGGGTAAATATTATAGGTGTTCTGACAGTCTTACTGGCTCTTACCACATGGGCAACACCTCTGCTTAACTTGGACACTTACCCAGACTGGGCACCAGTGGCAAACATCACTGGAGTATAGCCATCATCATGTGACCCAATGTGTTAGAATACGAACATTTAGCATTTAGTTTTAAAATGACACGGGATCCGTGTTGACAATAAAGCCTTGTGGCATGCTGTTGTGCGGCATGCAGACGTTTAATCCAGTGGGCTTCCTGTTCAGCTGGGCAAAGAGGAACGGCCATCTTGCCTCAAGCAGTACAACAGCTGCACAGATGAAGGTCTTGGGTTCGAGGAGATCCAGGGATCCTGTTCTGTTCGAACAGTATTGTTTATATGGTTTTGTATGTTTTTTTTGTGATTGCCTTACATCTTTAAATGCTTTGGCTCTGTGTTTGTAAAAGTGGAGAAAGTTAGAAGATAGGATAAAAAGTTAGATAAAAATTTAGAGTTGGAGGTACGATGTTTTGAGCTTACAGTACCTGTCAATAAGCCATCTTGAAAATAGCCAACACGGTGCGATGTTCATACAAATGTATTATATTAGAGATATTCTACATATATAGTTTGTTTAGCCTTAAAGGTCAGTTTGCATGTTAGGGTTAGTTATGGTTGACTGTGTGAAAACTGATATGCACAACTTTTTTATATGATCGTATATTTTTGTTATACAGTAGCATTATACAGTGCATATAGACACACGGACAAAATATGTGTATAAAGTTTATTTTACACAGTGATTAATAACAGTATGTATAAATACAATGTGTATAATTACACAATTATTATTCTGTTAACATACAGTATAGTAACAGAGTACAATTTCATTAAATGGACATTAACTATTTAGAACAGTTTGAACAAAGCAACGATAGTAAGAAGCTGTGCTTGCGGATAACACGCCCTCTGGTGGCCAGCAAATAATAGCCGTTCGTTTTAAGTTAGCACTTATTTAAGTTAACACTTATTGTTTCATTTTATTCATGTTGCGTAACGCGGCAATATGTTGTAGTTAGATTAGTTTCAGTTAATGACATTTTAGCTCAATTAACAATGACATGTTTTATTTTGAAGTATAAAATGCGTTTTTGTTTGATACAGAGCTGTAACTGTTTTTAAACTCCTCGGAGTTAAAAGCCTCACGGAAAAAAATACTGCTGAAATAACTGAAATGTAACACAAGGTTTGCTAATCTGTTTTATGATGTGGTCCTAGCGATTACAATTCATTGATTTTTTTTCACGAAAGAGACAATTCTGTTAGACAATTACTCACTGTCTGTGTGTAGTTACAATATCTAGGAGAACTGGGAGTTAAATATCTTTTTATCAGCATGTGGCAGCAATAGATGAGTCACTGTGGACTAGACATAGGTTTCACTGTTCTTACAAGACAAAAAAACATTAAAAGGTATCTAAGACCATTCATGATCATCATGTTCTGATTGTAATAAACAATAAAAATTCATGAAAATG
>JAZGTJ010008114.1:0-21582 GCA_036877575.1 Botia almorhae | reverse complement strand
AACCAAGCGCTTTTCCAGATGAGCTTACCGTTCTCTTCAGTGCGAGGTGGAAGCCCCAGCGGATCCTAACCTTGACATCTGGTTTATGTTAGGTCAGGTTTAGACAGAGCTTGGGCCAGAAGGAGGGGCCATCAATCACCTATGGCTGTCATTCTCAAAACAGCTCATCCGTGTGTTGAATTTCACTTGTTGAGCATCTTGTCACAGAAATTGCTTTGGGTGTTTCTCTCTGAAAGGGCGCGTGCCGGATGTAACCGATCCTTGTGCCATGATGCCCGTTTATTTTTAACATGAGGTGTGGGTGGCCTACACCTGCGCATGTGTCCTCGGAGAGGCTCAAACTGTCCGGTGGGCACGAACCACTGCTGTCCGTCCTGTAATTGACCATAATTTTAAAAGTCAAGCAAAAGGGATCTGACGCACGTCATGTCCACTGGACACTAGTCAAAATGAAACGGTTCCATTATAGTGAACGTGTTAAAGTTATTGTTCCAATTACAACTGATGAGATGTAAACCAATGCCAGAACATTTACTGGGTCGGTCATTGCTAATTTATAAAAAGTCAGTAAAAAATATGCTCATCATTTATTTTTTAGCCCTACGTCAAACATTGTGGGCCGAAATATAGAGGTGTGGGCCAGACACACTTCTGTTGATCAAAAGTAGATCACATTTCTAATACAAAAGGGAAAACATTATGATGTAATAAATGTGACTACTGGCTTTTAGATGTCCTTCAAAAGGACAATGAATGCATTACCAGACTAAATGATCCACATAGTTCACTTCATTAAACATTACACCTTCCACTTTGTGTCTAATGCTGTAGAATCATTAACTTCAGTTGTACCAAGTAGAACATTTACAGCAACTCCTAAAAAATTTGGACACTTGAGACACACTTGAAAATGTACGAATGTTATTGAATTTCCTTATTGCATTAGATAAGGAAACATTTTATTTATTAACCACACTGAGCGAACATTTTATTAAAAGAACGTTTGTTTAAACAAACAACGTTGTTGTAGTAAAATAATAACATGCACT
Organism: Botia almorhae; assembly: GCA_036877575.1. Lineage (NCBI taxonomy): Eukaryota > Metazoa > Chordata > Actinopteri > Cypriniformes > Botiidae > Botia > Botia almorhae. The sequence continues at coordinate 20,533 of JAZGTJ010008114.1, read as the reverse complement.
CATCCAAATGAAAAAAAAATGCAGACATTTGTGTCTACATACTTGGGATGTCAAATATTAGTGGAACATTATTGACCTTGGGAGCAGTCAGTTTAAATATAACTTAATGAATTAGTGAGTTATAATAGTTAAAAGGTCCATCATTTATTTCCAAATGACACTTGATTTGATTACGGTTAACAAATGAACTTACTGAATTAACACATTGAAATATGTGGTGTATTTTATTTTGGCTTAAAAGTATTTATGAACTCTACATTGATGTCTTGATTGCTATTTAAAAAAGAAAGTATAAAAACCTATTTGAATAGTTTAAGTCACTTTTTAGTATTAAGAGTGCAACAGAGACAGTATTAGAACGCACCCGCTGAGCAAGGCACATTGTGTAATTAAAGGAAAATCCTGTGCTGTGCTTTCAGTGGAGCCCTGTTTCTACAGGGAATTCTGTTAATCTACATCTCATTGCATGAGAACAAGCTCCTTTTTCATCCAAATTTCGCGGAGAGCGAGTACCTCCGTGGAGAACTCAAGTCTTCTGAATGAAGAGCAATGATACTGCTCCTCGAATGGAGATGGTAAACAGTTTGAGTGCACTTGTTCATGTAGCGGCACACACACTTCCGTTACTCAAAAACAAATGAGGTGAGAAACTTAACAAGCTACCGTGTTGCTAAAGAGGTTGTTTTATTTATTTGGGTGGGCATGAGAATTTCCTTCCCATTGATATTCCTGAAAGAAGAAGACATCCGTGGAGTTCTCTGAGCACTGCTAACAAAGCTGGAGATTGGCTAAAATTCCTCGGAGTGGGGAGGATAATTGCAAAGGCTAATGAATTTTCATATAATTAATGCATTGAGGTGGACAATTGTAGCTCACTATAGTACTAACGCTGAATACAGGTTTTGATGCTTTTGTAATGTAGCAATGGTATATCTAGGTTAACTAATATTAGTTTGAATTTTCCCAGCCTTAAATGTAAATCATATAAAAAAAGTGCTCATGTTGACCCACAGGCTACATCCTTACTGTTATTCAGCCATGTTCTTTAAAGCAATCAAACACACTTGGCATGAAATACAGAAGATTTATTGAAAGAGGCTGTACCATTGTTTTTATATGGTAGCCACAAAGACAATACACTCAGCTTTCTTGTACACTCATTCATGCCACATGCCAAGAATACAAAGACAGACCTGTTACTTTTGGATTTGTCATTGATAACTACAGCTACACAACATCTTGAATGGAACTGACCTACAGGTCAGGTCTTGTCAACAAAATCAATCTTTGTGATAACCATTTTCTTCTGTGGGTAAAATTCTATATTCTAAGTTGTGTCATTTACACACTATTGGAAATTTAAGTTTTAGAGGAAAAAGGTATTGTAAAGAAAGTGTAAGCTAGGGTCAAGTATAAAAGTAGCAATGGAAAGATGATACAGAATACTTGAAGCTGGTACAAAGGTATAAGATATAATTGCAGCACCAGGATTAATACATACAAAGTCTGTCTAGTTTACTCTGCGTTTAATTTCGTTACTTTTTATTTATTTGTGTTGCCATGGGTCTGTTATTGATCATGCCTGTAAGAAGTCAATCCAATTGAATTACCTAGAGATATCAGATAAGTAGCAGCAAACTGGTCATCCAATGTTTTAAGCAGTTATCCACCATTATAGAACTGTGTATCCATTCAATGTAAAGTACATGAGTACATGTTTTGATCAGGGTTGTTACTGTATTTATGATAATAATAGTAATATTACTTAGTATAGAAATAGTAATATTTTAGAAAGTTCAATTTGTTCAAGACATTTACTTGCATCCTTGATAATCAACCACAGTGAACTCTTGATAATATAAAACAATGTACAACATAACTACGGCCTTTCAAAATTAGTATGGGTGAAAGCAAAAATAAATTAAATAGCCTTAATTAAACTGTATACTGTATAGAAAGTAATAACAGAAGTGCTAGATGATCTAAACAGGGTGATCAACACTGCGTTTGTGATTACAGACATTGCTGTTTGGTCAAAATACATTCAAAGTACCACACAGAATTGCTCTATACAGAGATGCATAGCAGTTCCAGTTTTATAAGACAAAACAGAAAAAGTGCTCTGCTGTACATGATAAAAATAAAACACATAGTACATATGAGTCTGCACAACAACTGTTTCAACAAGATGTGCAGCAAATCCGAACTCATTCTAAGTCTTATTTGATCATAAGCTCTCAAAAAAAATAAGAAATTTAGTGCATACAAATCCACACTTGATTTGAAACAAAGAATTACATTATACAAATAAAAAGTGGGTAGTGGGTTGGCAAACTACATAGCTACAGATTAGGAGAATTTCTGGCCAGTGACAAGCAACATGAGGGAGAAAAAAATCATTATATAAATAAAAGTGAATCTGGCATACAACATTTTTTTGTATTATTGTAAATGAAGTCTAAACAAATAAAGTCATATTCCATACGTTAAAATATGATCTTGTAAACAGGATATTCTTAAAAAAAACACAATTCTGGTTGCACAAAACCTCTTAATGTTGTCATTTCTCCAATTGATCCTAGAAACAGCACTGGGCCACTGTCCTAGAAACTGTGTAACACTGAATGATGGCACGGAACATGTAAACCTGAACAAACTGTGCCAGTAAATAAAACTTTTATGAGACATCAACAATTTACAAAATTATTAGAATACACACTTCCTTATTGTGACCCAATATTACAGAAAGAGACTTGCTTTCCAGAATGGCTAATCAGCACAGTGTATTACCATGACAAGGTGACAAACTACATTGGGAAGCTTTTGGCAGAGCCTATACACACTTCAAAAATATCCAAAAAGGGACATTGTGGGCTTATTGTTTTGTTTACCTGAAAGGCTTAAATATTAAAATGGGATATCATATAGTATCAATAGTATATTAAGCAACCATTACATCATTTTTTCTTTTGTACAGATTTAAAATAAGTATTTGGTGCACAATGGCAGTACAGCATTACACTATACAGGCGCTTCAATGTAACAGTACACAGTGTGACATACTTTAGATACCAAGTTAACAAAAATGATAACCAAAATCATTTTCTGACCAGATATGTACAGATGACAAAAAATGATTCAAATCACAGCTGTCAGTGTCCTGCAAAGGCAATTCAAACTATCCAGAAGCAATAGTTTTTAACTAAAAACTATATTTGTAAACATTTGTAAATATTTGTAAATATTTGTATTTGTAAATTTCTTCTTGTGGCTAATTTTCATCTACCTTACTCTTCATTTGTCTTGTTGCCAGAAACATGCTATAGGTTATAATGAATCAACCTGACTGAACTGTTTTTAACAAAAAAGCATTTTGGATAAAACACCACCTGCAAATCTACACTTGTCTGCACAACACAGTGGCAGTTTTTTTTCCTGGACTTGAACAGTGCTCATCACACATATTTTGTTCATTGTATTCAAACCCTAAATAAATATTTAGTACTGTACCGCAGCATCAATATATCCTTTTATAGACGTATCCTATAAAAGTACCGCAAAACTACCAAAATGTAATTTAATAATTTAATACCAACATCCCGCACTTAACATATGAATCAGGTACCCATTAAAGAAACAATATTATAAAAAGTCGAATCACTCTACAGTTAATACACCTAACATAATAAACTTAAAAGAAGTAAATGACCCTGTCAAGCCAGTGTGGCCTTCTAGTAAACTGTACAACCTGGTGCTAATACATCTAGTAAACATCTGCGTTGCCATGTCCTATTGTCCCAATAATGCACATATTTTCCTCCTTAACAACACAGGACATAAAACTATAGAAATTGGGTTTCAGTTTTTGCAAAGCGTAAAGTCCCAGCAATTTAAAGGCCTCATATGGACAGTCTAGCCCACTCATTCTACTGCAAACTCAAAGTCAACCTCAACAGTTATTTTCGGTACAAACAAAATATTGGTCTCCTTACAAGTAAGCCTCTTACCCATGAATGACTTCTTGTGAATCTTTTCAAAAATGGTTCCCACACAAGTACCAGCCTAGAACAGCTCAAAAGATTCTCTGAAAAATAACAAAGAACAAATCAATACTGACCCAAAAATTAAAAAGGGTGTTTGGCATCACCACATTTAGCCCATCGTCCTTTGCAAGTTTGAAGTCTTGCAAACAAACTTGAACAGAACAACTTGGACATAAAATCAGTACATGAATACAACTGCCTTTTCAACAACCCACATTTCAATGTCCTTTAACAAGCAATAATTTGATGTGAATTAGCAATACACTAGGTCTCACTCCAGACTCAGATAAGCATTGTTACTTCTTAGAGATCTTTCCAGCTTTCCTCTTGGCCTCATATGGTGTTCTTAAGATGCTTGGTGTCTCCTCCATAACCCTGACCAGCAGGTTATCAATGTAGTCCTCCAGCTCTCGAATATGAGCGTCTTTCTTTCTCACCACGTCCTTCTGCTTGATGAGTTCTTGCACAACTTCCTGAAAGGAGAGATTGTTGTAGGCTGCCATACTCGTCTGTAGATGTTCGGGCTGCTGAACATGAAGAAGACCACAGGACATGAGATTGTTTAATGATACTTGAATGGACATTTAAAGATTATATTTAAAAAAAAGCTCATGCCTTAATTTACAAAACAAAACTAGCCAGTTGCCTGTATGCAATTAAATCTTATTGCTGCCCCGCTGCATTCTGGGAACTCAAGAATATACATGTTCAATTTAAGTGCATCCAATCAGCCGTGAGCTTTTTTTATCATTGTAGGCATCACTATGAGCCATTCTGCTCGAGGAACCTCCAACTCTTATTTACAAATACGTGCGTACTAGTTATTGACTGTATGTTCACAGAAACAGCTCGCATGCAGAATTTCAGCAGGATTTGTATGTATAATATATGTTTGTTTTTACTCTTGTTTAAATTCTCTCATTTTAATGTTAAACCCAGTTTACTGCAAACAATAACCTCATGCCTACAGTTATTTATTAGCATAATACATCTCCATATAAGGGCTCTCTGTACAACCTCTCCTGTACAACCCTGTGCAAATGTGCGAATCATGGCTTCTGGTGAAAACGTGCACGTATTTGTGCAAAAACCTGTGCGAACATGCACAGTTTGTATATAATATTTATATTTAAACAATTCACATGTTTATAGAATGGAAAAGTAAACAATAAAGCAGTAAACAGTAGCTGCACCAATGACACTAAAACATCAAAGTACACTAATGAAAATAGCATTTTAATTTACAGAAGACAAATATAAACATGTTATTTAATGTTTCCCTCAATATAGAACTAACTTGATAAATGAGCCAATTAAAAGCGTTGATCTAAATGCTAAAGCCTCTGCTCTCTCATACAGAATGATTATGTGTTGACATCAGAAATGTCAGCATCTGACAATATGATACTGAGGGAACAGCAATTTAAATACATCTTTCCACATCTGCCATCAAACATCCAACAAATTCACACTTTTGGATGTCAAGATGAAAATAAGCTCTAGATGTGTTCAGATGATACAATCTTTCAGACAGTTTATCTATTGCAGAAAATACAAAAAGACCAATTTAAAGCCATCAGTGTGAAGAGTTGTGTATGAAGAGTAAACAGGGAGACATAAGATTAAAATGTTTACTGTAAGATGTAACAGGGTCAAATTAAATCCTAATTATTTTTTGTACCACAATATAAAAAAAACGAAAAAAAAGCAATTTACTGACATTATGGTAAAGCATTTACATTCTTGTAAAATGTCAGAAAGAGAATCTTTTGAATGGACAGGATTGTTTAATTTTCAAAAAGGACCATAATAAATTTGACCTTATCTTTACAAATGATAAGACTTTTTATACTACTAAAGATATGTAAGACTTTTAATAGTCTTACATTTTTAAGACAGTATGAACATGACCTTTTTTTACTTTGAGGATCTAATTATATGAGTAAATGTTGAATTGAAGATTATGTTGATAACACATTTGTGCATTTGTTAGGAAAAGTCAAATAGGCAGTAACAAGCCTCAACACTTGAAGCCTTACTGTCTCATATGCTTCTGTCCATTAACTTGATTCACATTATTGGACAGCTGTTTATACATGTGACACTTTGATTATGACGATCCTCTTTAGATTACAGTAATAAAACCTTTTTTCTTTCTCCCTGGGGAAACAGCGAAATGAATGAGCCTCCATAAAACTCCAATCTAGAAACTAAAGCGGAAAAAATACAGTGCCCCTAAATATTTTCGGACACTTAAGCCACGACTGAGCGCATTATAATATACGAATGTTAAATGTGTCATAGCATTAGATGCAAATTATTTGTAAAAGTGTTTAAAATATAAAACAGCACAAGCACACGTCAAACAACATTTCATAAGAAAAGGTTTTAGATATGCTGCTCAAAATTAAGTTTATTTCTTTGACGCTTTCTAGTTGTCAACCGTTGCATAGTTAAAGTGATGAACTACACCTGTGGTTACACTGATTGAGAGGAAGTGACCTCAAACTTACACTAAAAATGACCTTGGGACCAGTTGTGTAAAACTGCGAGAAAGCTAAGAGAAATGAAGCTGCCTCTGAGAAATATTCTAACATCTTTGCTTGCACATGCTACTTGTTTAGATATTGTGTTATCTAATTGTCCAGGTGTTCGAATACTTTCAATGTTATTTTATGTTTATCATGTGCTTTCTCTTCTGCTAATCAACTGTAGGGTGACTCCTGAGTGCTTGCCAATGCTAGCGGGAGAAAGGTCATATGATTTAGAAATTAAGTATAGCTTTAAAATCAACTGACAAAACAATACAACAGAGAAACCATTCCTGTCTGGCAAATACAGGCCAATGAACACTGAATCACAGAACAAGATGCTGCATGAATTGTTAAACCACCAGGGCCACAAGCTAAAGCTAGTGGGGGCAGAAAAGCAGCCCAGGAAATGACCATGAACTGCAAGCTGCTGATGAGGAGATTTAGGCAATCAGGAGTGTGGGAGAGATAAGACTTCCACTTGGCATTCTTCAGTTGTCTCATTATGGGCACTAATGAGGGCCTTCGCGTTGAAAATCTAAAACTCAGAGTCCTTTGAAATGCCTCAGCCGGCTCCCCCCACCCTCCCTGTCCTTTAATTAAGGCTTTAGAGCAGCAGAGACACTATTTCACGGACGCAGCGCTAACACAACCTCAAAAAGGGTGAGGAAAGCCATTTTCAGCAATCCTGCTCCAGTTTCAACATCACTTCACCGGCAAGCAAACGTCGCAAATGGAACATGATGACGGTCACATTCTGTATAATTATGACAAAGCGAGACGGGGCCTTTTTTCCACATTTAACACTGACCATGGTTTGACCTATAGTGTAAAATTAGACCAGTGACAAATTGTGTATTATTAATGATTAGATTTCCAATTATTGAGTGAGAGAACATACTGTCCAAGAACGCTTGCTAACGAAATGGAAGCGCGCTAATAACTTAACACTGCTTCAAATTACATGCAGATCACATAGGATGACCACCCATTTCAGCTGTTAATTAGATAAATGGCTCTCCATGCAGAGCGCCACAAGTGATACTCAGTCAGAGATCAGCATCATCGACTTTCTATCTGCAATAGTTCGGCAATAAATGACCAATTAAAAGTTTGGGCAAGTTTTGAAAACTAGTAAGAAATGTGGTCAGATTGTGTTTGGACATATTGGACAGTAACATCAATGTGAAAAACACACCCTCATGTAGCAATGAATTAAAAGAATAATAAACTTAGTGCGTGTTTTATGTACTTTACGCCAACCTGAAATAGTGTCAAACATAAGAAAACTGGAGAAATATTGAGCTGTATTCACAGTCAATAGAAATTGAGTTTAAAGTGCAAAAGTTGTTCTTCTGTAATACAGTATTTATTTTGAATGAACTTACATGTTCTCTTGTGTTTTTCAGGCCCAGCTTCTTGCCAGGAGAGGTTTTGGATTTCTGAGAAAGGTCCTCATTACTGGTGGGTTTTCTCATGTTGTCACTGCTAACCAGGGAGGAAAAAGATTTAACTTGCAAAAGCATCAACAAATACATCCAATGTTCTTTTGTCCAACAGAACAGCACCATTTTTAGCTTTTAAACCAATCAACGGAGATCTTGCTCAGCAGCAGACACTCAGAAGCACAGCGGCCATGAGAAACATCAAATCATCACATTATAAGTGCAACTGCCACTTGCCTTTGAAAGTTCAAAGCAACTTAGCGAGCTAATCTCTAGTGATGTGACAAGAAGAGGGTCATATTCTATTGTCAGGAAATGGTTTGACACCCCCTCACATGCAAGCTTTAAGTTGCAGGTCTACTCTTCATTTCCCAACAAGGTCACTGACCACAACAAAAAAAAACTGCTGTTGGTTACAGCTCTGTGTTAGTCTAATGAAGTCAGTACAATCATTTTGTAAACCACAACTGCCAAATACCATTGCAACTTGCAGTATAAAAAGCTGGCGTAGTGCTTTATGGACCTACTGTTATGAGACCTCCAACAAACTAAATGGGTGGGTAAGCGTTCATTAAGAATTACCAGGTTGGCTTAAGTTAATTAATTTACAGTATAATTGTGCCAAGAACAAACCTATTTTTGACCACTACGCAACATTAAGCTGGTTGCTGAATGTCTTTTTGCCCAATCTGTGACCCCTGGAAGACCTGTGATCTAAGATGAGAGGGTAAGATGAGAGCATGTGAGTCCTGGTAGGCCACAAGCAGATAAATTGTTAATTGACTGGTCTATCTCTCATTTAAATCTCATTACCGTGGCTTGGTCAGGCCCCTGTAGCCTGGATTGAGCCTAATGACACCGATAAGGTCTTTCTAATGACAGACTTTCCCTGATAAATATTAATTGCTGGAATGTCTCCACTTAACCCAACTGAGAAACAGTTCTAAGAGGAGAAGAAGTTGGAAATGCTAAGCAGATGTAATGGAAAAGATCAAGTCATCAAACATCATAGCATCAGAAATGCAGATGTACAGTGTTAAGTAAATGTAATCAAGTGAAATCAATAAATTAATGGGAGAGGGTAAAGAGAAGCATGTCACTACGTTATTAGTTTTAAAGGGAAAATTCACACAAAGCAAACTTTGCTTGCCTTTATGTCATTCTAAACTCATTACACAGATCTTACCAAACAATGATAAAAGGCCACAGTGACCAAAGGCTGTAGAGTTTGGCAACAGATTCTTTAAAAGTTTTGCTTATTGTATTCCATAAAAAACAGCATACAGGTCTGGAATGACATGTGGTTGAGTAAATAATGACAGAATCATTTATGGAGAGCAGTACCTGGATTTGTAGTGTGAGAGAAACGGGTTGGTTTCACTTGATGTTTCAGTGGTAAACGGGTTTGGAGACCGCAGGTCTCCAGAGCTGCCAGTCCGTGTTCCAGTCCCAGTCTTCTTACCTTCTTTCTTCCCAGTCACTCTGCCCAGAAGACCAATCTTCTCTTTCTTCTCTCTCTTCTCTGTCCCCAACATCACCTGATCTCCCTCGAAGGGATTGTGGTTGCGCGGCAAAGTGGCGAATTTCTGAGGCATGTTGTCTCCGATGTCAGAGAAAGGATCACATGGATCGTCACTCTGAGAGTGACGGTGAGATAGAGCGCCCCCTATGGATGAGAAGGAAAGAAACGTTCCTAACTATGACTCTGTAGTGGACACTACTAGCTCTGTTAATACAAAAAAAACACTGAAAATAAATTGCTTTTTAAAAAGTCCACAGCAGACTTGTGAAACATTTACATAAACGCATTTATCCAAAGTTACTTTTACTATGTACTTTTTTATTTTTAGGCATTTTGTTTGGGAATTCGTATCAGCATTTCTCTACCAGTTGAGCTATAGGAACATTAAAAGATGAAAATCGCTATAATGATGCTAAGTTGTATATTGACTCATTTAAACACAACAAAAACAAACAGACATGCATGTTGTCACCTTTCCCCTCAGAGTTAACTGAGTCCAGTTTAGGCCTAAAGTGGGTTCCAATTAGATCAGACATGGAGTGAGCAGCAGAGAGTTTCTGCGTCCCAGTGAGCAGCGAGCGTTTTGGCTTGGGTTCAGGTGGGACCCGAGGGTACTGGTGCTGGTCTGGCAGAGAATCGGTTTCGCTCTGTCCTGAGCGTGGAAGAATGGCAGAGGATGTGTCTGAAAAGGCCCCATCGTGCTTGCGCCCCTTCATCTTTTCCTTGAGCTTGGAGAACGGCGATCTGGGTTTGTCTCGCATTGACAGATCAAACATGCTGGCGGTCATGTTGTTCCGCATGAACTGGATGCTGACCTGAATCTTCCCTCGCTCCTTCCTCTTCTTACCTGGCCTTGAGTCTAAAGTGAACCAGCTGAGATGAGAGAAACAGAAAGAATAAGGAGTGCAAAACTTTATCAGTAAAGCAGTAAAGCTATCAGTATAATGAAATCTTTAATATTATCCCCTTTTGTCTCAAAATCCCAGGTATCTGTTCTGTGCTGACTTGGTGATTTTAAGGCAGTAGTCTTAATGTCTCTTAAAATGTCAGATTGAGGTCAGATTAACCAGTTTAATTATGCAGGGCTTCCTTAGGTCAGATTAGTCGACTAGTCGTTCAGACACCAGACCCAGTCAGTTTAGAAAATATGCAGCTTTAAACATCCCTAATACACAGTATAACAGAGTAGGCCACGGGTTGCCTCTTACATTTGATTAAAACAGCCAGGCTGGTGGTACACGCATCAGTAGTTTGCAGATGTGCTTTCACAGCCTGATAACAAACAAACAGGAGAAAACCACAGTCTTTCACATCCCCTTTACTCTTAAACCACCCCCCCTGATGGGAAGACTCTCTTTCAGGCTTTGCTGTGTATGTATAATTCATACAAAAACGACACGGGGGCAATGTGTTTGTCTGGCCATAAACCCAATTTCACTTCACACAAATCTGCAGCATAGTCCATTTAGTCCATTTAAAAGCCTCCCTCCGTCCTGAGAACGCATATTATAGTGGGGATAAACATAATTCCCTGGTAACTGCAAAGGTTTGGGCCACATAAAGAATGTGAAGTAATACCCTCCCCATCTAGGCCATTCCCTGGCTTCTGTTTGTTTAACCTCCTGCTCTTTTTTTTTACTGCTGGAAGTAATGTGATTGATGCTATAACGCTGTGAAAACGTGGTGGCATTTGCACAAATCTGGCCTTTGTTCATTAAAGTTGAAGCCCACACCAGTTTCTGAAGATTATGATATGGACAATATTTCAGTGAAGCCACATTAATCACAAGAGTTGCTGAATATTGGGATACTTGGAAGAGGATTTAGATATAATTAATTAATTTAGATATAATTGTAGTGAACACTTAAAGGAATAGTCTGCCTAAAATTTTTTATTCTGTCATCTTTTATTTACTTAAAAGAAGGTATTTTGAATAATGTCTAATCTGTGTTTTTTCCTTACAGTAGTCAATGTGGAAATGCTTAGAATGTTGGTAACACTGTTTTCAAGGGGGTGCTCCAGTATTTAAAAACTAGGGCATTTTGAGAACACAGGTACATGCTATTGTGTTGTTTCTTTACACAGCTGTATGTATCCATTTGCAACGATACCCATAATATCTATTTAAATAAAACCTGATGGTTTATGTGTGGAGAGATTTCAGTATTTTTTTGGGAAAAATATTATTGCTTGGGCCCTCACACCTGCATTTCTTGGCATTGATACTGAAAACCAGTCCTCCATAATAAAAGTTTCACACTTCTGACCTAGACACTGTTCTTCCAAGCAAACGCTACTGTAAACACTCCTTCAGTATCACAGCATGGTTCCCTGTAGGGCCGTCACAGGCTGCCATCTTGCTGAGTGCTCTTCTTCCATCATGGCACAGCTAGTGACTGGCGATTATGTTTCTTTCCAAGACCATCCACACACTTGGGAGCTTGTAGATCCAAGGGAAGGGGGTTTACCTGGTCTCGGGCCCAGAGAGGAAGCTCTGATCTGGGCATGTGGTGAGCCAGCCAGCCCCTGTTCTTCACATGGGAGTCAGGGCCAAGATAAATCTTCTTTTGCCTGGAACCACAATACTCCCACTCTGTGAGGACCGCTGGGAACCTCCGTACAATCAACAAACACAGGTGTGCGATAATTAGGGCCTGTCGACTCCAATGTCGAAACAGACTCTCGTACCCTTGCGTGTGATAGAGGAAACGCTTGCATGCAGAAAGAGTCAATGGGGATTGCTAACCCGGAAAGTTGTTCCAGGGAAAGGGTCTGCCATTGATGCAAGGTCAGCAGAGTTTGTGTGTCAACAATGTGTCAACAGTGATGTCAGCAATGAGTTACTGTGCAATAAACTGCCCTTACGTGTGTGTTTCATAGGATTATTCAATAAATAATGTGATAAATAACTGCAAATCATCACCAGCTTTGAGGAGATGTTCTAATGTGCAGGAAATATGTAATGTGTTGAAATGTTCTAAGTAATGATTTAAAATGCAATGGATTTTAGGGCAAGCCCTGTACACTTCTACACACATAAATAATAATAACAAAGGTTTAGAAATTGTTGCATTCATTAACAGGACGTTTGGAACTGCCCTTTCTACTCTAACCAGCAATACTGGTCTCTCTTCTGTTACACAAATAACCTACTGCTAGTATGTACATGCCCACAAAATGATAATGGTGCCCATGAAGTAGGACTAAAATTTTGTTACAGTAAAAAGCATATGTAACGTGACAAAAAAAGGAAGTGGGGGGGATCAAAATTATGTGGTCGCTTTAGAGGACATACACCTGTTAGTCAGTAGGGTCTGACAAAGAGAAAAATACAACAGCATGCATAATGATCCTCACTCGACCTGTTCATCAGCCTAGAGTTGACTCAAACAGGCCTACTGTAGTTTAGGGGGTGAAAAGGTGTCTTTATCTGACTTTCATACCAGAACACAAATGACCTCAGTTTCTAAACGTCCTCCTTGAAAAAAACAGCATGTTACACATTTTTGCATTACTGGGAGAAAAGCAACTACATTCTTTTAAAACCAAATAAAGACTAATGAGTCAGACAGGATTACGTCTGTGATCTATGTCAGCAATGGCCAGAACTTAAAGAATTAAAAATAAAATAGAAATGTAAAGCTCATTTCAAGGCTCTTACATCTAACTTGGCATATATACTTGACTTTATATTTTATGCTGACAAGCACTGAACACTAGACACTGTAGGCTGAAACTGTAGATCCTTGTAAGGCTTTGCGGTCAGCTGTTATGACAAACAACACGGTCTGCTGTTATTAAAAACAATAGGCTTAGTAAACATGCCAAGCTAATAGCCTGAACTGAACCCACAGAGCTACTAAGTTATTCTAAATAAGAGAACAAAAATTGGATTGTGTAAATGAGAAAGACTTTTCATGTAGAGATTGCAACGTCAACTGAAATGGCATTAACTACAATATCCAAATATTCAATATAGTCACTAACTTTGATACCAAAGAAAGGAGACGACCTTTAGAATCCCTTTCCTCTTTTAAGTTGCACTTCTGCATCTTTGAAGGATTGCTACAACTGTTTAATTCCACAAAAATCTTGCCTTAACACATCTGGCACAAAAATGCGAGATATTTCAGACTTACTCGGTTTTTCGACGTTGCTTATTGTCAAATATCTCATTCAAGTTGATGATTTTCTGGCCCAGAAATTTATCCAGCCCAACCAGGGACCTGTGCATCACTGTTAGACACAGCTCGTACACCTCTGGGTTGCTCTCCATGAGTAGGCCTGGCAGTTCAAACGAAGCCTCTTCCTTCCACATCGGGCTGAGGGTCTTCTCTGTCACTGATGTGGAGTATTTCTCTTTGCCCAGCTGTATGATGGTGTAGGGGTCATTGGTGCCATTCTTGCCCTTTGGTTGCAGGTCTGTTGCTTGGAGGACCGTGACTTGGACATGCGTTGGAAACCACTTCTGTGACTGTTCGGCCAGTGACATGATGATTTTAAATGTAAATGTATGGTTTTTGCTAAATATCTGAGTGTTACCCTCAAAGACAAAGTACGTATACTTGTACTTGTAGTAATTTAATGATTAATTTGATTTTAGCATCATCTTGTAATCACTGGAAATGTTATTTAAGTTATTTCATATTTAATATTAACTTATTAAAAAAGGCTTAACAGTGTGGGAAGGCAATATTTGTCACTGGAAATGTGAGCATTCCATTGCTTTAAGGAGCGTCTATTAATAGAGAAAATAATGACGGGCGTCACCACCGCTGACACACGTTCACTATACAATCACTCCTCTCCAAATCAGGTGATCTAAAACTAAGACAAAAATACAACAAAATCAGTTTCACAAACCGTTAACGTAATGACAATTACAATTTAAACTTAAACTGATGAGTGACATTAATAATGCAACATTATATAAACTGCAGTTGATTCTTCATGTTATGAAAAATGATGTCATGTTAAAATGTTATGATTTTTGTGGGGCGGTGATTTTTCAGTTTTATACTGTCATTCTGTCAGACATGGTAAATAATCATTATAGCATCACTAACGGCGTTATTACACACAGTTATTGCTCCCTGTCAACATATAGACACAGTTCAAAGCTCTGGTATTTACCTCTGAATCATCTTTCCCGTGCACTGGTAACGGCGGCACCGTTGTGTGGCATGATGTGAGATAATCGGTTTTGTAAACCGGTATCATTTCTCTACATTTGTGGTGAATTGAAGTGATTACATTTCATTAGCCGACACTAACTCATCTTTAACAAATGTGCGGTATTCCACATCAGCCCTTTACGCGACTTCCTAGTTCCTCATTTCCGCCGATGCGGTCACGGGTTGAAGTGCAAACTCCTCCTCTGTTACCGTGGAAACAAAGGATCTGCGCAAAAGGATCAGCCCTCTACTGCCGCCCTTCCCGGGAATTCCAGTGACTATGATGTTACAGTTCCTCAATCACACATAAACTTTAATAATTTTTTTAAGAAAAGGAAATACATGTTAAAATTATAATGCTTTCAAAACTACAACATATACTATTAAAAAATTAAACATTAAAAATAAATTAAAACATAACTTGTAAAATAATTTTATACAGCATTTGTACACAATAACATTTGTTGAAATAATGACCTTTGAAATTGCTGATAATATATATTCTTATTAAATTGAATAGCTTTAATTGTTTTTAATAAGCAGGTCATTAATAATTGCAGGCAGATTAATGGTCATTTACAGAACATGACATGCCATTTTCCTGAGTGGATATATTAATTTGGCCAATAATTTCTTTTGTTTTGTAATTTTAATTACTTTTGTTTCATGTCCACCAAGTGTAACCATCACTTCAAATTAATTCTGATCATGTACATCAGATTTTCACAAGCTGATTAACTAAATCAGTATTAAACTGTCAAAATAAATGATGGAATACAAATAGAATGTAGAGGGAAGATCAAGATCGGCTCTGTAAAGTCCCGTTGGGTTTTTATAATGTCCGCTCCTGTAGACAAAGAAGTCAATAATGTCTATTGGCGGCTCTTGACAAAACTAAACCACGCAAACATGTTAACATGCCGTCTGCCATGTTTCATCAGTGGGGAACTTGAGGCACTGATAAGAGATTCATTTAAATGAGTACAGACATGTATTTCACCCCACTTGACAGGTACATTTTAACCAAACACACCTGCTCTGTCTCTGTCTCTCTCTTTTTCCGCATCAGCCTGTCATATACGAGTGTTGTGTACATACCAGAGTCAGAGGCATGAGTCTGGCACATTCGTCACACATAGATTATAACTCTTATCTGGAGTGTATCTCAGAATGAAAATGGGTCTGGTGTGATGAAATATTAGGTCATATAAAATGCATTTAAGACAGCTTAAACTGAGCAGGGCCCCTTCGCTGCACCATTTTGAGTTAAGCCTCATTGCAAACACCAGGAAACAGCTGAAGAAGCAGAGAGGTGGACCTCCTTGCATACAAGCTCTGAAGACAGCTGTATGGTCCATTCCTGGGCCAGTGTAACTAAGACCACATGGATGAATGTTTAATGTATACATTTGCATTAATGCATATGACAGACATTTTTAAGTGACTTATGTACATACAACTTATACATTTATTGGTCTGTGTGTACCTTAAGAATCAAACCATCATGTCCTTGATGTTGCTAGCGCCATGCTCCGACGGATAAGCTACAAGAACACCCTTGTGTATACTATACATGTGAGCGAGAAAATAAAGGTGATTCACAATCTCCCCTGCTGACTCTTATCGCTCATTTTTAATAAGAGATTGTTTTTTTTCTCTCTATTCCATAAATTCAGCTCTCAATTCCGCACTGTTCAGTTTTTAAAGAATCTCATGGGGTGGAATAAGCTCATGGCTGTAAATAGACACCACCAGGGGTCATGACACCAATCCTTAATTTGACAATTTGTTAGACACTTTCATGTATTACCTTCTAAGACCGTAATACGCCTCTGTGCCTCTTGAGTGGGATAAAACATGAAAGGCTCCACATTCCAGCCTCACCTGCTTCCCTTTATTGTTCTCCTCTGATAGAGTATATAAAGAAAAAATATCCATCCAAGTCATAAATTAGCCTGAAGTAACGTTAGGCCTGTAGCCCATAAACTGTCCAATATACAACAGGACCCTGTATTGCATATCAGTAAGGTCCACATGTTGGCCTAAATTAGGCATCATTTTTATGGGCCAGAATCTTCTGTAAGGTCCCTCACCACGGTCAGACAGCTGGTTCTGCTTTAGGCACCTTTCTTCAACACTATATAGGCTGTATTACATTTATTAAACACTTTTAAGCATCCCTGGCTTCACGATTGCCCATCTGTTAGCTCAGGACAATGTGCACGTTCCAAGTGCGGAGGGAGAACAAGGAGGTGAGGAGATGCCATTGTAACATCAGCGTGCTTTATAATGCGATTCAGGTTTACATTGGGGTTGCGAGATTGATTTAAAAGGCTGCGCTTTTAGTCAAGAGGACATTCAGATTACAGTTGAAAATGGAATAAAAAAGCAGGACGGAAGAGCACAAATCACTGCCGGCACTGCGCTCTATGGAATGCCGGGGTGTGCAATGTGCTGTGATATATAGAGCTGCAGATGTGCATGCAGACTGCGATGACCGAGGCAGAAAATGCTGTTGCGCTATAGGGGGCGTGTGGCTGCCGAAAGGTTTGTTGTGTTGAACAATACTTCAAGAGTGTTTATTTGAATATCACTAAAGGCTATCACCTCTCACCCCCTCACAGCTGCTCAGGCCAGGCCTGTCACAGAAGTTCAGAGAAAAGGAAAACCTCTGGGGCCGAATCATAAATGGAGATGGATTTGAAATAGGAAAAATAGTAACATTGTCAAAGGTAACATTAAAATGTTTTATGAGAACACATTAATCTTATCTTATCTTGTGTCAACACAAAGGCTCTTTGTGATGCAACAGACATTGTGTCTGTCCAAATAATTGAAGATGTTAAAGTAACTGTATATTTGTACAATAAAAACTTTATTTACTATATTTTTATAACAGTTTTACAAATGAGGACATCCCCATGTGGAGATATTGCGTAGATTTGTCAGGTTTTGCTGACTTTTGGGTACAAATTTGTCCCCAGTATATGGTTGAGTAAACACACACACACACATATACTATATATATATATATGCTTATTTAATGATGATTTGGAGAAAGTCAGTTAGGAATGTCCCATATCCAAAATCATATTTATTTTTATCATTTATTGATAAACCTACATTATATGTGGCCTGATAATATATGGTATTTTAATTTTATTTTAGTAATATTTTTTATGTTATGTTTGACCATGGTATAGACATGGGTATGAAATGCACTATAAAATGTAAACAATGTTTGCTTCCTGTCTACAACATTCTACAGCATGAATCCAGTGCTGCTTTTGAATGCTATTCTGTATGCACAGGAGGATGCGCAGACCAGGGATATGACAAACAAATTAAACAAATGAGAGTGAAACAAAACATAAAACAGCTGGATCCACAAATGGCATGACCAATTCAGGGAATTTTGGAGGCAAATGCATGCAATTATAGCAAATGAGATACACCCACTTTGCAGTACTCAGATCATGTTGCAGTAATTTAAATGGTCTGTTTCTGTGGTGCAATTTATATTACATTAAATTAGCAATAGAATCCCCTGTGTCCTTCTGCTGTAATTCAGCTGGCCTTCATAAGACTCTTCTCTCCAAAGCAAATTATTTGCAGTTGGATTTCTGCCTGTCAAAATGCTCAGTAGTGTTTTACTCAATAATATTGTGGATAGAATACTTCAGTAGGGCTAGTTTTGGCATTATGATTTTATCATTTTATCGAAATATTTGTTGTTGTAAGAATTGGGTTTGTAAATGTTGTTTTCTTAATAGATTTATTTTATTGACATAATGTGATCAAGATAAACATGCTCTGATCTGCAAGCGAATTGTATTTATATTGTCATTTGTAAATCTAAAGCTATATACAACACGAATGTACTTGAACGTAAAGTATAGGTTGATCCTACACTAAATGTAAATAGCTGAAACAAATGTAAAGACATGTCGAAACATTTCAGGTTTTTACCCAGTCATTCCATTCTCACTGAGTCAATGAACGGTTAGGTATTGCCATGTGTTAAACAGCCAGGATGCTGAGAGATTGACAGAGCTATACCGGGCTCATGTCTTCGGGGGGTGAGTGAACAGGTGTCCCTCCTGCTGGAGTTTAAGAGAAGTCCCCTGTGCCCCAGCCGGAGAGAGCGGGAAAGACCCACATGTGTGTGCCCCGCGGCTCCTCTTTTTCTCTCTGTGTGTATGTATACATTAGAGCGATGTGGAGGTATGCAGTGCCATAGTTCAAACATATGCTAATGTGCTCGCAGAAATAAGACCAGTGTAGATGCATTCTAAAAGAACAAGGATAAACGATAAAATTATAGACATACCAGTACAGGTTGTATGGACAATATAGAAATATTTAATATAAAATATATTGATGTAAATATATTGCAATAACAAACAGAAATTGCATTGAGCATTTTGCATTATGTAACTCATCTGATTGTGTTGAACTGATGCCTTGGACTCGAAATGTGTTAATTGTTGTCATTCACATTATTAGTTAATTGACTGCCACAATCTGTTTAGACATCTGCACTCGAGATGAGATTCATATCATTAATAGACTTTCAGCTCTAGTCACACTGACTAGCACTTTATTTTTGTGCACAAACACATTTCACTTCGCACTCATAGAAAGGAAACGGGTGTCAAGCCCCATATCAAAGAGCTCAGCTGTTTACATAACCACACCATCTGTCCATAAACAGAAGAGGCACAGAGTTTATCTCTCCATCTCACTGTCGGTACTTGAGAAGTTAAGCTATTGCGCGTCACTCATTTTGACATCTGATGACATGTGATGGCTGTTTGAAGATGAGCCATCTCCCTTACAGAAACTGACATGTCGGATTTCACAAGCCAGAAATTTTACTGGAATGTTATGATGCTTCATTTGTGTCTTTGTAAGAAATATTAACCAAACGAGGCTTTTTTATTTTTAATAATTCTCAAAATGCTTAAAGACAGTTTAAAGCCACTGCATTTAAAAACAAGAATTCATCAAATTATTTAATAATTTTTCATGAAGCACTGTATTATTGTCAGTTATTATATTTTACATAACAAAACAAATAAATATAAATACTTGATAATAGATTAATACAAATGAATAAGACTCTCAATTGATAAATGAATGCTATTATGTACAGTAGTAACAATAGTAGTTATCATGGTATAGTAGTTGTTTAGCTAATAATCACACACACACACACACACACACACTATAGCACATTTTTCTTTAGAACAACCTTTTTGAAAATATGGAACAGTCCATGCAATCTTTACAAATACATTGTTCAAAAACACAGAGCTGCCTTTTAGGACCATTTTTCGCTCCCAGAATTTGATATTACTATTCCACAGTATTGCATATAGCCTGGAGTGTGAGAAATGGAGAAAAAGCTGGTACAGCATTCCAGTTTTCCATGTAGGAGTATAAGAGCCTGTGTTATTTGCATACCAGGGACATAGTTAAGCTGCATTACATGCTGGAGAAGGGAAAGAGGCTATACATCTAAAGTAATGATGAGTTCAAAAATGTGCGAGAAACAGCTTTACCCTGCATGGAAATACACACAGTGGGATCATTAAGTCTCTTCGGCTTCAAAGTGCTAAAGCAGTCTGGTGAAAAGCCTATTAGTAGTCACTGGAAAGCTCAACTCCGCACTAAACGCCGTGCTGTTTTCATGTCTACCCTCACTGATAAAGCCTTATCTATTTAAGATGCTTGAAAATAGCTCATATTGAGCTGCATATTAGAATAAATTAAATAAACACATTGCATATATATGAATCAAACTCCATGTGGTTA
>JAZGTJ010008113.1:0-21584 GCA_036877575.1 Botia almorhae | reverse complement strand
GAGCGAGCGAGAGCGAGAGAAAGAGGCAATACATTCCCAACAGATAAGGATTACACTCATGTTTTGATATCAAAACCAAGGACTGTGCCGACTTGAGCGTAAGCCCCGCTAAAAATACAAAAATGAGATTGAGTCGCACCTCGTAAACAGAGAAAAAAACTCAGGTAAAAGCAAAGCTGTCTGCCTCAGAAAAAAGTAGCTGTGACTTCCCTCTGTGCCTGTTCGAATTGACATCGCGCATAATCGCTAATGGGGAATCCATGAAGAATAATGCGGGCGCGCGGATAGCGCGTTTATTCGCATGCGCTATCTGCCATGTTTAGCGTTGTTTTCACTAAAGGAATTATGCAAATCAGGAAACAACGCAAACAAACCCCCAAAATTCGTGTTGAAGGAACTCTGCATGACACAATAGCATGGTTTTGAGTGCTGGGTTGGGGAGGATAAAGTAGAGTCCCTCTATATTTGGCGACCCACTACTGCGATCCAGAAACCCGAATCGGGTTTTTAAACTGTCAAAAGTACATTTAACAACAGCCTGTCCGAATGACAGATTATAACGTACTTCTCTATCATTTGATCATTAGATAAATTACAGCTTCAATGAAACGCTGCAAGAAAACATGAAAAAAAACATACAGACATCATCTGCCTTTCGTGGCAAAAATACCTCAACGTTAATTGCGCCAGGCGAACGTCGCAAGGGAATCCCAAGTTCTTAATTTAAATGCGCATACTGCCTGGTGAAATTGTGGGAATCGAATAAGAAGCCGAATCATTTTGTTAGCTATGTAGCCAATTGTATTTGCATATAACCTGTAAACTCTGTTAAAATAAAAGTGACCTTTTCAGTCTTACAAGTTTTAGCAGAAGCATATGCATTTCATAAAGGACAGATTGTGTGTACACTTGACTTCTGGGTAGAAATAATTAGCGTCTGCTATACCGCCGCCTTTTCAGGGGGTAAATTGGTTGTGGTAATTGACAGACCGATGTTAAAATAGGTCAAGTGACTGTCCTGATGTATCAGCGCTGGAGGGAGGCCATTAACCTCAATCGCGAAAGCGCCACAGGGAAAATGCTACTCTCATCAAAAACCGGAAACGGTCGCTAAACAAAACCGCACATAAAATATTAACCGCCTCGTTAGCGAGCGGGAAAGAAACATCTTCGTACCCAGCAGGTGCTAAATGTTTTTCATAACCCGGGCCTTGTTGTTTTCCTCAAGAAAATAATTACCCAGGTGAGAGCAGATCACGCAACACTACGATTATTTATATACCAGAGAAAACCAAACGCAATTCTCTTGATGGAACTGCGGTTTGATATTTTGTTATATGATGTAATGAGACTTACACTAGCGTAAAATACGTTCAGATAACTATAAAACAAAAACAGAGACTTGCATTTACGCATTAGGTAGACGCTTTTATCCAAAACAGCTCAGAAAGCATTTATAACACACATTTCATCAATATATGCGGCCCCTGGGAATCGAACCCAGGACCTTGGTGTTGCAGGCGCAACGCTCTATCAGCTGAGCTGCAGACTTACATATTAAGAGGCTGCCAGGCAGGCCACTGGGCTTTCGTTTTGATAACTGTCATCACATCATCGCCCTGAGGAAAACAGACAGAAACAAAACACAAAATAAGAACTTTGAAGTTTTCATTTATTTCACCACAGAGTTCATTTCCTGGTTCTTTTTTTCCGTTATTACATTCACAACAACACTCTGATATTCTAGAATTTCTGATATTTTCTCTTGTTCAATCAACTGTTTTTGTTGACGTGACACCTAAATCCAATAGCCAGAGGCATCAAGCTGTTTTTGAGCAGCACTTCATTGAAAACACCATATACGGTGCAAGAGAAACTACATTAGGAAAGAACCGTCAAAAACAGTGACAAATTGGGGCCGATACACAAAGGATGAAAATGACTTTGAAAGAGGCAGAGAAACAGACAGACTCCATAACTTATTCATCAGGATATTCTGGGGGCTGGTACAGCTGCGATCGCGATGCGAGATTAAAAGCTTAAGGAACTGGTTGCCGATGTGTTCAAGGAGTCAGTCGTAACACCTGTTACGGCTGACAGAGTCGGGCACGATATTCAGGCATAATGGAGCAGGGTATCTATTCATTATACAGACCTCAGTATGATAATGCTCTGCATGAGAGAGGGAGCGCTCATTTTAAAATCCAATGTAGGCTTAGAGGCCTTGAAAGTCAAGGGTAAATTTCAGTAAGTATCCCATTTGTCCCAAAGTGCCCATTAACTGTAACCTTTTGATCGCCTGCTACTTTAAAATGAAAGCACGTTCTTCATGCCTTGGGGGCGGGGCTTTTGACACTTTATTCAAGAAGAGGGGCATTAGGCTTAGGCCACAGCACAGACTTGAACCCAAATCTCCCATATAAGCAACAAAGCTCAATGTGACTAAACCACTATGCCGAGGCTCCACCCCATAAAACACTGTTCATGAGAACTTTAGTTAGCATATCTTCGTATTTATACTATAATATTAAATTCAGTTCAGATTTATATAAATTGCAAAAACAAACTGGTGGTGTCAAATTAATTTTAGGTATATTTTAGACAGTAAACGCACAACACAAGCTAGTTGAAGTTCAAAATCAATTTAATTGTGCATAATTAAAGAAAAGGATTACCGTTTTAAGACGCAAGCTTTACAAATGTCCCGACACAAACTCTTCCGTCTATAATAGCGAGACAGCGCAGCACAATGACGGCTGTAAAAAAGTAACATGCCGGTAACAAACGCTCTTTTGATGCAGCGCTAACTAACTGAGATCACAGTTTGCCGCCCAACATCAAACAGACACACAGAGTGAGTATGTACATTCTTAATTAAGTGCCTGAATGAAATTAACTCGAAGAGAATCGACGTTTACTTGTTCCGTTTGGTGGTTTAAAAACAGCCCAAGTTAAAGGTCGAGTTCACATAACTAAAATAAACTTGCGGTTACTGCATTTATCTTAAGAAATAGCACACAAACGCCACACGGGTCAGCAAAGACATATCGTTGAGTGTTTGTGTTCTATATCTGTCGACACACTAACTGGTTCAACAATAGACCCACTTTCCTGCAGGAATTCAATAACAGGTGCTACCAAAACAAAGATCTCAGAAAATAGCACTCAAGCCCCAAACCTGTGGTCTCCAAGACTTGATTTCGGTGTTGTTGGCAACCGCGTGAGGAACGCACAGCTGCCTCGCTGTAATTAAGCAATTAATCTGCTAATTGGCCAAATTGATGAATATGTTTCAGAGAGGCAGATGGTTCTACACATGCTCCTGGATGTTAAATTATGGTCCACCACCGTTTCAACAGAACTTGGTGCTGAAGTTTGAAGCAGAAAAAATTCGGACTTAAAAAAAGAGGCCAAATATGGACCTTTCCTAATCACTATTCTGAGGATTCATCGAGTACATACTTAGCCGGACAACATGGGAGTGGAGTTTCAAAGCAAATCGGCTTCAAACCAGAAATTGAAGGACAAAAACAGTCCAGGGCTTTGAACATTACCATCAATTGTGGTGGGATATAATAACACACTAGCGCCAAAAACGGGGGCCAGACACTAAACTCGTCTGAAACGTTCTGAACTCCTTGAGGGTTTTTCTGAGGAGATTTACCCTACAAGTCATCGAAAAAAATAGCAAGACATTCTGTTCATGGCTGACTGGCGATTTTTTAACCTTTGAGAGACTCTAGAACTCTCTAAAGGCTTTTATAAGGAACATTTCTGTCTCGGTTTCACCTTCAGGCAAATGCACTTTTGCTGTTGCTTTGGTGTGTTGGTCACAGACCGGTTCTCAGTTCTTCGGCCGGTCTCTCATTCACACGTGGGTCACGCGCGTCCGGCTGAACCGTGTTTGTTCTGCGGATGCAGATATCCGGATGTACCGCTTTAGGAACGCTAATAACAATTCTGTACATTTTTATTCGTTCAAGGGTTTCCGAAAATAGTTCACCCAAAAACTACAATTCTGTCAGGATTTACTCGCCCTCACGTCGTCCCAAACCTCTGTTTATTATAAGCTGTCTATTATAAGCTGTCTGCTATACAAAATCAATAACAGAACACAAGTTCGGAACAATAATAGGGAATGTTGTTCCCATTTTAATTTCGGGATGGACTATTACTCCTAAGGACATGGGAAGTAAAGAAGAGTTGACTTTCACACAAGTTCTCTCTCTCTCTCTCTCTCTCTCTCAAACACACACACACACACACACACACACACACACACACACACAGACACTTGGCGACAGTGAATTTCCCTGTGGGCCATCCACACTGTGCAGCAAATGAGAACTATGTCACTCCAGGTCCCTGGTTACTGTTTCTATAAAACGCGTTTTACACTTCACAGACCGCCGCCCCATACTGACCCCGACTAGACAGCCAGGGGGACGGAACGAGCCAGAGAAGAACAAAGGATGACAGAGGAAGAAGAGCGACTGCTGAGAAACCACCGGCCGGATCCGGGGAGGACCGCAGGAGAAACGCCTCGGGGAAGGTCGTACACACACCTTTCCATTTCTGCAGCCTTCAAAAGACTCTCATATAAGCGCATAATCTGACTGACAAGGTATACAGCTGAAATGCACAGCGGATCTATTACACACACACACACACACACAGACAGATCCACAGATATAAATTCGGGCCTCCTGACTGTATATTAACCCCGGCCCCAAAACACAAGGCAGTGGAAAAGCCTGATGGACAGCACAGCACACACATTCTGTGTGAATGTACCGAGTTCAAATTCAGCGTGCCATTTTATGCTCACACCTACAGTATATATTATCATTTAAAAAACAATTATTTTGAATTCAATTTTAATTGAAAACTTGAGTACCATTTTCTAACCAGCTGCTGACGCAGTATTTACGAAGAACGGCAAAGATCTTTTTTAGCGGCTGACATAAATTCTTTTGAAAGATAAACGAAGATTTACTTCTACAGCGCAAACTGCCTTTAGGCTGCAGTAACTCTGCTTGTCTTTTCCTGTTAATATGACCTGCTTGACCTCGGCTTTCTTACAAAAGAATGTGCTTGGCATAAATCTGGAGAGGTCTGACCACCAGTTGACCACCAGTTGAACGCTTCACCAAAACATGATGTATGAATTGCGTATTTTGTGACATATTTTGGTAAACGCGTTTCATTAATTATACCGGATCATATAGCAATCCTTAAGGAATTGCTGTGGGTCCTTTTGGACTTCCAGTCCTTGAGAACTGTCCCGCTGTTAGCTACAGACACAAGGAAACAAAAATAGATGGTGACAATGAAAAATATCGAATTTTCTGGAAGTGCCACTTATTTGGCAAACAGCAATTGGCAATGATCCAGAACTCTGCGGCGTTCCCCTTTATCCAATCTTCAGTGCTTCTTTCGGAATCACTGCTCCTTATCACCCAGTAACCTCCACCGTAACCCCTTTCAGAATAATCTTCCGTGAGTCCTAGTACATTATTCGGCTTTTGTGTTGCCATTTAGTTTGGAACCGTCTGTAATCTTGACCTTGTCCGGACCATTGTGCTTCGTGCCGCCCGTGACTGCGGTTCTGCAGGATGCGTCCGTCAGCGTCTGCTCGACTGAGTGCTGCGCTCGGCCGCTAATTGAGTTGTGCTGAGAGAGGTGTCAGTCAGAGCTCACACCGAGTCACTCGCTTCCACGCGTGGGCGTGGCCAAGTTTATTTTCACATCAAATTGATTCTTTAAATCATGTATTTTTTTAATCATGTCAATCATGTAATATCTCCATTTCAAAAAAGCTAACGTAACAGTTTTACACTAAATGAGGACATTCCATAGACTTAATACTAACCTAAACCTACAAACCTAAACCTAAACTTTAACCCTAAACCCTGTTTACTATATTTATATTGCGTTTTACAAATGAGGATGTTCCCAAACGGAGGTTTTACTCAGATTTGTCAGGTTTTGATGACTTCTGGGTACAAATATCGGTTAAGTAAGCGTATATTACACACATAATATGTCTTTGTGATTCATCAGTGTGATATTTTAGCTGCTCTATAACTTCTCATAAAATATCTAATATAATTTGACCATAATATAATTTAGTTCTATAATTTTCCTGTTGTTTATAACTGTTACTTTCCTATAATTCTTTCAGCATCTTTAATGAATTAAATGCAGCACTGTTAAAATGTATGTACTGTATATGAATGTCTTGTTCTGTTCTGGCTTTATTTTTAATTGGCTGCGCTCAACAGTAAATTCATGTAAATTCTCATATTCTGTTGCTCACTAATTCACAATCTCCAGTTTGAATTTGTTAAACCGTGACTGATGTCACGCTAGTTCAAAAAGCCCACCGTTATTTCAAGCTCATTACACGAAGGCCCATTTAATCAGCCACTGATCTAGAATTGTTTAAAAGTAACGAGAATTTTAATCAGGACGCTGTTTTCTTTAAATCTGCTAGTTAATCACTTATGGAACTTTTACAATTGAGTTTAGAAAAAAATCAATATCACATTCTCTCACTGTTATAATGAAGTGTTAAAATGAAGTGACCGACATATGCTTTATAGGGTGCATGTTTTAAAGCGATAATCTGTCATTTTGCCTCTCTATCGCCCCCTCTGTTTAAAACATAAAACTGCAGGTTACTTTACATGCTATTTATTTATTATTATAAACTTCTCATTGCAAGGTAAGGAGACCATTTTAAGAACTGATCAGGTATGTACTTGCTCAACAACTGATTTTGCTACGGACAGCAGCTTTACACAAGTTCAAAAATCGCCCTGATAAAGTGGGTTTATTTTCCAATAAAAAATGTTTGAGGGTGTTCACACTCCAAAAATCAAATTCACTCCAAGTGTGAAAAGAAACAATTCTCTTGTACTGGACTTGAAATTGGATCAAGTTCATATCAACTTTAGCTGAAGTTGTTTTTGGACCTTAGTACAAAACTGAATAATAACATTACAATAACGTAAAGACAAACTCCTAGGCTTGTATTTTAACAGAAAATGTCTTGAAACTACATAAATGTGAAGGTGAAGCGCGTCGCATTCACAATACACGTCTGAAATAAAGGTCCGAATTCAGATTTCAAAGAGACTGCATCACTCTGTTGCGTATATAACCGTACACGACAGCCTCAAACCCTCTCTTCAACGCTCCATTTCAACTAAAAAGATGTACGTTCAAAATCAAAACAATGACAGAAAATTTACAAAGAGGCGAAGATGCAATTAATAATTCTGACATGAAAGGCATACCGAGTACCAAACCAACGGTTTAGATCAAACGAAGGAAAACAAAGCTTGATCGTCTTTTGCTATAAAGCTCACGATAGCTACATCAAAAGAGCTCATAATTTTATCCAGGATTGGAAGCCCTTTGTTGCTACATTTACAGTGGATGGCGGGTCGACTGTGTTTATGGTAATACAGCTAAAACGCAAAGAGAAAATTGTGCTAATAATAACGAACTCTTACCAGAGCCCCATCCGAGCTTTAATGTAATCCCTGTAAACGCTAGACAGGGGAAAACGAGATAACATTCAGTCCTTCTCTCTCTCTCTCTCTCTCATACTGTATAAGTGCTGCCTTATGGATGCGTGTCAGTGCTATAGAACTTCCAAATGAGGAAAACATGATGATCACATAACAAACCTTTATCATTTTTCAGTTGAGTTGAATTATAAATCTATTAAATATTTAAATCGAAGTAAGTACATGAGATGCTAATTAATCTAATTATTAAAATTGCATTGCATGTATTAATATAGATATTGCATATATATGTTTGCAGGTAACAGTGGCCAAATGAAGATGACGTAGATGATGAAGACGTTGCATGGTTTTGGCAGACGAAAAACATCATTGAAAAGTGATTGTAAACGGTGATTGTTTTCATCTGGATATTAATCACATTAAATAAATGAGATAAACTGACAGCCCAAATGATGACATTTGATTCAGTTTCAGTTGAAAAGCTCCATTTACAAATCTCATGTTCATTCCTTATCGTGGGATCACCAGCCTGCAGTCAAGAGGAAAACATCACCGTCATTGAGACTTTGAGATGTAGCAGATATATCATGTAGATTTATGCATTGGGCAGACGAGAAGCAACTTACAGTGTATTTTTATATGTTTGTAATC
Organism: Botia almorhae; assembly: GCA_036877575.1. Lineage (NCBI taxonomy): Eukaryota > Metazoa > Chordata > Actinopteri > Cypriniformes > Botiidae > Botia > Botia almorhae. The sequence continues at coordinate 13,395 of JAZGTJ010008113.1, read as the reverse complement.
AGTTCATGCGTTTCCTGGGATTCGAACCCATGACCTTGGCACTATTAACATCATACTCTTTATTAGTTGTGGTACAGGAACAATACAAACCTAAAGTTTTATCTGAAATGAGTATTTAACTCTTTTTTTAATTCTGTGATTTAAGCTAAATGATTTTTTTGGGATAATTAAACAATTTTCTAGTCCACCGCCATGAACTGAAGATTGATTTGCTACATTTGTGTAATTGCCCGTGTTCATTTGTTACGCGTTTATTGAACTTTTCATTTATTTTAGGTTTGTCAAACGTCTGGTTGTATTTTATCAAACCATCAGCCGTAATTAAGCAACTGGGATGAGAAAACGTTCTTCAACAAGAAACACGAACTCTCCGATTTTTCTCTTGAGACGCTAGCAATCTCGCATTGTGAACACACCCGGCTAAGATTTACCAAAATACCAGAATCCTCAAGTCAAAACTCTGAGATTTCAATATGAACTCAGAATCTACTCAGACCAAATAATCTGGACTACATTATGCAACTAAATTTCACTGCTCTATACTCTTGCCATTTGATAACAATTGTCTCCCAAGCCATTTTATAAAAACCATCTCAAACAAGTTGATTAAAGGTCACATAACTTCATAAAGCTTTAAAAGCACCACCAGAAAAATAAAACGTTCTTTTGGACATGCATTAAAAGTTTAAGTGAACATTAGCCCAGAATGCAAATCTAATTACATATGGCCGTATAATGTATTGACCAGCCATACATTAGGGAAAAACGCTTAGTGGTGAAACTGCTTGTAAAACAGGCTTTTAGATCAGTGAGATACATGAAAGCAGCTTCCGTTTCTATCTGTTTTCAACTCACGAACAGAAAATGAACCCCAGAATTGTTCAGAAAACTCTCATGAAGACGACGGCGATTTGTTTGTGTTGTCATTCCAATTAATTTTGAAGTGCAATTAAACCAAACACTGTGATAACACAATTACAGTACGTTTAGGGGTAAATTGAGCTTAAATTGACTGTACAATGCCAGATCCAATCACCTGTTCTCTCAATTACACCTTATTAGACAAAGACACAAAAGCATGTATTATTTAAATTCCAGCCAATGTTCCTATATTAGCTCCTGGACTTAAACTCAATCCAATTATACAAACAAATATTGGAATTGCTGTAGATGCTTTTATGTAGCTTAGCAACAAAAGCCTTCATGCTCATTTGTGCATCGTGATGACAAGTTCTAGACCAGGTGGCAAGAATCCAGAGAACTACCACTCGCTAATTGGGCATCTGACACCTTAAAATCTTTATGCTTTTAAAAGTTACCCATTTTTGCATCTCGGTCGGATCATATGCGCACAGGTCATTGTGTTACATAATGTAATTGGCTCAGACTTTCAAAGATATTCCAGTCTCATTTTTACTGTGCTGTTGGTTACGGCCATTTAAAAGTGTGTGATTTCGAGTGTGTTCACAGAAGGTGGTATTTCGAAGTGTGCATTTGACAAATGAGCTACAACAATACCGTATTCTTCAAAACCGTTGCTATACCAGCATGCCACCAAGTTCCGCCACCAAAGAAGAGGTGGAAGAAAATGAGAAGACTTTCTCAGCCTCTGTGCTTTGTAATTAGTTCACAACCCCCTGCCAGGCCAGGGAACAGACCTATTTGGCAGGGAAATCGACCTGCTGACCTAAGCGAGCTTGAAGGCTTGCGACAAAGTTGACTAGAAGGACTCACAGTGCATCGGTAATATAAGAACACACCAGAGGTTGAGTTATCTTGATTTGGACAGGGAAAACGTGGGTGGTGAAAAACACAGTTGAAGTTCCAAAAAACAAGCAATGCGGTTCCAACAGGTTCTTGAGCAACAACTGCCAAGCCAAAAGTTTGTTTGCTTCTAAACTTCCAAAATCAATCTTTTGACATTGAGAGATGAATTTGTTATCCTGTTCTGAGATCATTAAATTGAATAGATCACTGGTATCTAAATTAGCTTCTTTTATAGCATTGTTCAAAGCTGTAATTGCTTGTTATCTTCTTGGAATAGGCCCAGTGTGGAGATAAATGAACTGTAAAAAGCATGATTGTTTTTCTGGCCTAAATCTTCTTTTTTATATTTAGTTTTTCACTTCGGGAGATTTTAAGAACCTTCTCCTGCCAACTTTACCGCAGAATAAGAAAAATAAGGCGGAATCCATCAACCAAGCTAGGTTGAAAATTCCGAAAGCCCAGTTTTTCACAAGGAGCCAAAGGTTGTTATACCTTTCCAGTGAAATCACTCAGCATTTAACTCAGATAAAAGGATTCGGTTCTAATTTGAATTCATCTGGTATTCGCTCAGGGGACTAGCTAAGAAAGTGCCACTTGCATTTCTATTGGAAACTGAAAGCATTAGCAGTACATTCAGACGTGGTACTTTGTACCCCAATGGCACCTCAGCTCCATACAAATGCAAATAACCTTTCTTCAGCGTTGTGCACTACCCAAGCTATCTCGCTGTAATTATCTTGTCTTCTGCACATTACACATCCAAACTCGACTAATAGGAAGTGACACATGAGGTAACCGAGTCAAGCAATTAAGATGGAGGATTAATGAAAGCCCTGATGAACCCTCCAGAACCCTCCGCCCCACAAAAAAAAAGTCAGTAGTTGAGGACGATGAGTCCCTGACACTCGTGGATTCTACCTCCCCAATGCGTCAGGTCACCAAAAGCTCCGTTCACACACTAAACATCAATTTGATTTTTATTTCGAAACGTATTTACCCATGCTTTTTATATCCTCCAAAACCACTCGCTTAGTTTCTCATTTACTGCGTGAATACTGAGTGTATGTTGCGTGAAGGCCGCACGCGTCCCGTCGCACCCAGCACTATGCTAAACTACTTAAAGCTGCGCTTCGTAACGTTAACCTCACTACCGCCATCTCTGTTTGAAACATAACACTGCAAATGACCTGCAGTTATTTTCTTGACACAAGTGTGGCAAGTTTAAATTCTGAATTCCTAAATTCTAAACTCTAAGGTAAGAAGATTGTGTTGAACTCTAATCTGTCGTGTACTTGCTCAGTAACTTTTTTTGGATCATTTTTAACCCAAAGAATGTTTTAAAAATGGATTGCGGCTTACATTCTAAAATCTGATGTTAATCCATTTTAAACACGTGCAAAAAACAAACATAATTTTACGGATTTTCTGACAAAGAGCCTGCAGGTAAAATGTAGTGGATCTAGCAGACAATAACCGCAAGGCACACACAGGAAAACCAGGCAAGCTTAATTCCAAGATAAAATCAGATACAGTACTTGGCCCAGATGAGGCTTTAAAGAGGTTATAGAGGTTTATATGCGAGGAGACTGTTTAGAAGACGAATCAGATTTTACCTTCTACATGTGCCACTGTTATAATCATCACTTAGTCCACTTGGACAGAAGTGTGACACTTATACATTTTTAGGCATGAAAGTGTACATTTATGTCAGGCTAGGCTAACCCAGACAGACAAAAGTTCAATTAAACAGTTATGAAAATTACAATCAAAAATGTGAAAAAGGCGACAACTTTGTGACTCCAGGCAAAACCCCTTTAAAACTTTCCATGTATGAGAGCTTTTTTAAAAAAAAAAACAAGCAAAACTTACAAGTACACAACCATCCGATTTCATATCCTGAAGCATCAGAGAATTTCATCTTGTACGGGTGTTTTTGTATCTGGTTCGTAATTAGTTTTTCTTGTAGAAGAACCGCCCGATACCTCCTGCTTTAAAAACCCAGCCATGCTTTACGTTCAATAAAACCATTAAACAAAAAACCAAAAGAAAGGCTATACTGGGACAAAAGAAAAGATGTTTAATCATTTTGTTTTTCAAATGTCACGCCACAGAGCCCCCCCGAGCGGAAAGTTCAGACGTAATTGCTAATTCATACAGTCGACGTTTTTATTGATTGCATACGTGTCGGACCGGAGGGCGATTAATCTGGAATTGTTTCACATCTAACAAACAACAGGTGTGTGGTACCGGGTCCCGGCGGTGTGTCATTTGGGGGTTGAAGTTAAAGGTTATTAAAATAAACGTTTAACGAGCGCATGCATTTTTATGAATCGCCCTCAGGGTAGCGTGATGCATATTCATCGTTGTAATCTGGTTAAGGAAGCAATCCCTCGACGTGTATCAGGCATGCAGATCAGATACCTCATTGTGTTGCTTATCATTGGCTGCTCTGAGACGGTTCTTCATTGTCAGGCCGGCAAATATCCCACAGATAACCGCAGGTCAAGTGGCCTGAGATTGACTTTGACCAAATGCATGTGCAAAACAGCAGACTTGAGTCTAGTTGACACGGCCTGTAAAAAATTATCAACGTGTGTGGATGTGTGAATCTGATCGCAGAACTGGACTGGAAATCTTACTGTAAATAACAGGACCTGAATTATCTGAATTAGGTCAGTAAAATAAGAACTGTCAATAACGATTGTTGTTAATGCTGGAGAAGATGCTGCATTTTTTGTGATATTTATAAAATATTTGTATGCCACAGGCTAATATGCTAAATGCTAATATACAGCTGTGTCAGTAATACAGGAATCTCTCCTCATATACTGTCGTTGCAGTCACTGAATGTTCCTCGCATACTATCATAAACTTTCAAATACTATCATAAACTGTATCTCGGGAACACATAAAAACTAGCCTACATTCATCTACGGTTACACACTTAAGTAACAAAAGCATTAAAAATGTAATTGTGAAAGTTCTAGGGACATTTAAAATGTTTTTAGATGTTGCGTTAACATTATTGCTTGGCTAAAAGAAAATATTAAAACATTAAAAAGACATTTAAACATTAAAAACAATCTGTTATCTGTACAGCAAGAACATCTTTCATAACTCTGTGAGAACTTTAAGAGAACTTTTAAAGAATGTTAGCCAATGTTTGGCCAATGAGAACATTCTCTGTTAGCTGGGAATCTCCTCTTAAGGGTGGTTTATACAATTTCTCTTTTTAACACCTAATCTTAACCAGCTGCTTTGTAACTGTCACTTACTGTATGTACACAGTAAGTTGTATACTACTGTACTACTGTTTATACTACTGTATGTAGGATACACATTTCCTCTGAAGTGACTTGGTTATGAAACTGTTTGCCAAGAACAAACCTTTCATGTCTAGCTAATGTGTCTCTATAGTGCTGTACAGGCCTGCGCTAAACATCCGTTAGCCCAGAAGAGATGATTAGCATAAATTAATATGTAAATACCTTGATAATTCCTCTGGTAAATTAATAAAGAAAGTGACAAGGCATTGTTTCATTTTCTCCTGCTTAACTACACCAATCGGCCTTTATGAGTCTCCTCTGTTGACATTATTAGCTTCAAATAATAGTTATAATTATAAATCGCTATAATTCTCATAACTGGATCATTGCTCAGGGTTTCAGTTCATGTATATAGATGACTTAAAACTCCACCCCTGACACTACTGTACACCTGAGTGCGAAATCTGCATTGTGTTTTACAAACAAACATATTTACAACGCACAGCTGTGGACAATAAACAATATCAGTTCCACGTTTTCAAGTTGACAACCCAATGGAAAACATTTTAGAAATATCCAATCCGCCTGAATGACACGTTGCATAATAACTGAATTCTCATTTGCATAAATCAGTCGACCTCTGTTCACGCGGCACTCTAATGAGCGCTGAACTGAGACCCCATTGAATTCAGGAGACCAGGAGAACATAGAGTGACTGCACATCTGCTAACAGGTCCAGCAGATGATGCTGAATATTTGGGAGATTACGAGACAAATATTCCATCGTTAGAACGCAATAAACTGATTAAAAGAAATTCTATGCTGAAGATGAAGATCAAAATACTTGTCAAGTGGGAGGATCTGTGATGGCTCAAAACCAGAAGACCTGCTGCTTCTCTGAAGTGCCATCACCACCTTTAAGACATCTGACAGCACCTGGAGAACCTGCTTTTAGACGTGTGGGTTTGTCTCTTGTGCTTTTAAGACAGGCTGAGAAAAGATCTTCCATGGACCCCGTGACCCCACAGATGTGCCAGTTGGACGGGCCGGCACAAACCCAGCCGCCTGGGTCCTCCATGAACCTTGATCTAAAATTGAATTCAACTACAAAGTGAGTGTGTGTGTGTTCTCAAAAGCTTTGAACATCACACAGCGCGAGCGAGAGGCAGCTCGACTGAGTCATCTCGGCAAATAATTCAGTTTAGGTAATCGATTTCATTTGCGCATTGCGAGAAATAATTTCGATTTTTTATTTAGACTGTCACGCTTGATTTAGTTCTAAAGTACCTTTATACGCTCCTCTTTCAAACCGAAGTGATACTGAATAGTTTAAATGTCTATATACGTCTTCTCCAGTTATTTAATTTTGGAACGTTTTTCACTCCTCGGCTATTTGTAAGAGCAATCTTATTTTTTTGCGGCTACGCTGGATTTTCTACAGAAAAGTGACCCCCCCTCCCTCCTTCCTCCATCAGTTACGCTCAGCAAGAACTCCAGTCAAGCATGTTCCAAAACAATACAAATGAAAGACCTTTGCAGTCTTCTCTGTCCACATCTTCCTCTTCCACAGAGTCTGTCTCCCGCCTGTCGTTCCTCTGGAGCAACAGCCAATCATCTTCCTGTCTGACCGGGCCGCTGTGGGACTATTAGCGCCAGAGCTGTGAGTTTCTGCTAGCAGTCAAAAAGTGCTGAAAGTCGGATATGTAACGTTCAATACTGCTTACGCTAACAGAAATCATGTGCTACGGTAGTGCCGCGTATTAAAGAAGCAAATAGAGTCGAGATTGATTTCGCTGTCTTCTGAGATGAAACCTCTCAAAGTGACTGCATGCATGTACGGGGACATTCCATAGACATTCCATAGATGGTTTTTATACTGTACAAACTGTATATTCTATACCCCTACACTAACTCTACCCCTAAACCTAACATCTTTCTGCTATTTGAGATTTTCAAAAAAAGACCATTCAGTATCATTTATAAGCCAAGTCAAAATCCACATGCATTACTGTACTTCACATAGTGAATACCAATTCTCTCACACACACACACACACACACACAGTTTGTGTTGATAGAAGTTTCTGGTAAATGGAGACAAAATAATAAAGTAAATAGATAAATAGTAATGCACAACTGGACAGATGAACTGTAAATACAGTATGACAGACCTTCCAGTCACACAGTATGACAGTTCCAGACCTTTTTTAATTAAATTACTTCTTTAAATTGAGTTATTTTATTCAATTGTTGCTAGAAGCCTCAAAATTGAACTCGGAATAACACATCCAGGTAGTTTCTGAAACCTGTAACAACTTAAGTCAAGAACGACGTCGGTCTGGAACAGGTGCGGAGGCCTGCCATCAGTCAAACAGACAGATCACTCAACCGAGCGTCGGAGCTCCTGACACGCACGCTAAAATCCTAACCGTTTTTCATTTGCCGTCTTCTCTGGCCTTTTGAGTACGCGGGCCTCTCGGCTGTCAGTCAGGCAGTGTGTGCGAGCGTTGGCCTCGTCAGTTTGTTTTGTGAACGGCTTGACCCCCCCGAAAGATACGTGTTCCTCAGGCCTCCTGGTGCGCGACCACAGAGCTTCACAAACCAAATTACGGAAGATTACTGTCAGCACGGCCTGTCCCGCGGAGGTCTCATTTACATAGGGAAAACATGGCAGGGAAAAGAGGCCATTATTGAAAACGGATTTATGAGGGATCCCTCATGAATTAAAGAAAGTGCATCGCATAATGTGGCTTTATTGTGTTTGGTCCAAGTGTGGGGTTATGAAGACTGTACCGGGGGAATCGGGCGGGGGGGGATCTGAATGTACCGTCTGAATCTCAACTAGCCGTTCTTTTACAATCTTTCATAGCTGGAAGTGAGAGTCCAGCGCTTGTTTCTCTGGGGAGTGAGGATTGAGAAATACCATGTGTGTCCACCGAATCTTGAAATATCGCCAGCCGCTCTTTTATATTCATCTATACACCACAGCTATGGCTCAGCGCATGCTAATTTCTTCGTGAACAATGAGAGGTGTATTGTGGTCATTCACCGTAGCTCTGGTTTGGTACGTGTGGTTTCGGAGCCAAATTTCGAACACCTATTTTAGGAGGTACTCAAAGGGAGGAAGTGCGCTCTGAAGGCTTGCGTGCTAGCAACGCTAGCAAAAGATTTTAAGAAGTAAATAAACCGAATATTGAAATTAAATCTTAGCATTTACTTTATTGTTGTTAGTATTTATTATTGTTCATTTCTATTTAAAGAAATATTTTATCCAAAGCAACTCAAAGTGCATTCACCATACACATATCCCTGTGTGCCCTGGGAATCGAACCCACAACCTTTGTAATGCTAACACAAGGCTCTACCAACTGAGCTACATGAACGCTGTGTAACTAAATGACGTTCTGAATAACAGACACAATCAGAATGACGTTTCGATCCTACGAGTCTTTATTGGACTGAACCTTCATATTAAATGAGCCTTAAATGTTTGACAGGATATGACATCATTGGCAAATAAATTGCTCACAGGATGTCAGATAATCAAGAAATGCTAAAGAATGTGAGCGCTTAGCGTTTGCTTTTTTGGTTTGACAGACAGGCCGAGTGCTTTGCAGCATTTTTCTCTGAAATAGAGACATGGAGGTTAAGAGGAACACGAAGGACATGGTGGTGGGCGGCCCTGCCTCGTCTACATCGACGGGCCCACCCGACACGCCCCCAAACCCACCATGTCTCTGAAGACAGAAAGAGATGCCACTGCTGTTTGGTTGACTTGTCACAAAGAGAAACAGTCTATTATGTAAATTATATCTGCATTCTGAAGAACAACATACTGGCTCATAAGCCATTTTCTACCTCTGCCATAGTTCACCTGCCACCTCCATCGCTTCTTATTATAGTCGACAGTTGGACTTAATTATCACCTACTAATAATGAACCAGAATCAGTTTCGAGAATCTCACACACTCATCTCTCTGTCTCTCCCGCTCGTTCGCTCTTTAATTTACACAGGAAATTAGTAAAGTCAAATTTCATCTATACATGAAGCCACCAGGAGCGGCATAAGGAATCACTTTATTCCAGAGCCCTGTCAAATAAACCACAGCTCCATATCCATGTTATACAGCCAATTTACACCAGCGTTGCTCCATTGACCTCGACATCCAGAGGGTGTCATTGTTAATTACATATCCACAAACTTCCCTTCTCTGTTACCTCACCCCGCTACGACCGTTCTTACTGGAGAATATAAAATTCCTGCAATTACATGTCAAGACGGAAATTTCACATCGTGACAGAACGTCGAGTCTGCTTTACCAGGCCGCGCTTCATGTTTTCGGAGGGGGTGGCCGTTGGAGGTTGTCAGTGAAGTCCTGAAAAAGCCTGAGGGTGCTTAGGAGAAACAGCTGCCAAACGTAAGCTCCAGCACAATGCTTTGTGTGGAGATCTTGGGCTTTGAGCTTCTGCTGTCACAGCGAAGTCCATCCCAAATGTTTCGCATTCCGTTTTGATCTGGGGATTACTGGAACACATGACCCGGGCCCTTTGGACCACGGAGCTTACAAGCGCCACACACACACAGAAAACACGCAGAAAACACTCCATCATGGCGAAGACACGAACGGAGTCGTGCATAATTCAGCAGGAATGTTGTTTTGCTGCTTGATTTGAAGGAATTATGATACATGCATGAGAAAAATACGCAATTTGCATGAGACTTGCGGGTGGCATGCGCGTCTGGATATATGCCTCGCTGTAACGCTCTTCTCCGTCATTTGATGAACGACCGCTGTCGTGATCACAAGATAAACGCGCACAAACATCTCCTTTGAATGAAACTCCGTTCATCACCTGCTTTTCAAAGGCGGTAACAGCGCGTGCTAATTGCGACGCGCAAAGTTCGTGTCGAGTTCTCCAAACTAGGCCGATCTATAATGAGTCAAATTTAATTTAAAAGGAGGCGTGTTCATATCAAACACACCAAAGTCTGGAGGTGTGTTTCTGAGGGCTGTTTGAAGAGCCACTCGCCATCATCAGTGAGCACACACTGTCAATATAAAACCCAGGGAATGTGTTGTTTGGCCCTACAGCCTTTTGTACTGTGAGAACACGGTCCCCTGAGCAAAGACTTATTTATGTGTTTGTTGAGATTCCCATTAGCGGCTACAAACTCAAATCGGTTTCCCTGGCAGGATGCAAAAACAACACGACAGTTGGAAACAAATTCCAGTACTGCTCCTCAGTCACGCTATTACACTAAAATAAGGTCTTCTCAAATACTAAACATGCATTAAAGTGGCCTCCACTGGGCTGACAGGGTGCTGTAAAAGCTTATATAAAGCCTCAAAACAATTCTCAAGACCTGACTGTCTTTTTTTACAGCAGTAATGCCTGCTGGAGAAGAAGCATTAGCTTTGTTTTCAAACGCGGATCTTTACGCGCGGCATCCAGAGCAAAGCTGACAGGCAACTTGAAACCTGTCAGTCGAGTGAAATGAGTCAATTGTTCCCAGCTAAAGCACTGAAACATGTTTTTGAACAGCCCGGCCATCTGCGAGGCCAGGTTGAGCTTAAACGGACAATGGGCTCAGCCAGCAGAAGGTTTGGACAGTGTGGAAGAATCCAATGGCTAACATCCAAAGTCCCACAAGCTCGGCTCGTGGGTATTAGGCATTCGAAAATATTTCTGTTGTCGTCACTAGCCTCATAGCTCGAGATAGAGACAGCCACAAAGAGACGAGTCCAACCTGTCTGTGTATGTTCCCTCAGGGGCTTTTTATGCTAAGCTGGTCTTTAACGAGATTGGTCAGACCACATCACCGACAGAAATGTCTTCTTAAATCACACAGATAGGCAGAAATGAAGTTAAATCACAAGTAATGCAAATATCGTTTCCATGGGGACGGACTTCGTGTTTAATTGCTAGTTTGAGTAGCGTGGCGCCAAAATTTTTTGTTTTGTTAATGACCCGTGATGCTAATGAGAAACCCCGAGTGTTTGTTTTTTTTGTGCTAGAACTTATCGCAGCTCAACACAATGTGCCTATTTTAAAACCCCAAATTGCTGTCATTAACAAGTTTTAAAAGAAGGCAAACTGGGTGCCGTTCTTCTTTGAGAAATTTAATAAGCGGAAAGAGAAAAATAAAGTATCGTTACTACAAATTAGAATCAAAAGAATTAATTAGTTCATGCTTAAGTGTGTTATTTTTCGATAGGTAAACACTTTTACCTATTGCACATTTATATTCATCGACTTTTCTACAAGCTGTTTGTAAGTTGCTTTACCTGAACAGTATATAAAGGGCTCTTTGGCTATGAATACGATTTTGCTTCGGTTTGTCCAACTAAAAGACGGACGACAAGAAACCAGTTTGAAAGCAATGATTACCTCTGAACTGTGTTACTGAAACGATGCACTTTAGCTTTAAATGTAAGCTAAAATATATTGACTTCCAGAAATGTAACAGTTTTTGAAAGCAGCACTGTATTATCGAAAGGATAAACAAGTACAAACGTATGCTTTGAAGCTTTAGCAGGCAATTAACGCAAGAAACAAAAAAAATACCAGAAACGTACAATTCAGTAGGTTAGCGCAACTCGACGGCAAATACACATCATCTTTGTGATGTTTAATTGGAGCATACACACATTTTAATTAATTGATATTGGTTTGAGGTGCAAACAAACACAAACCTATGCAGCACAAATTAGCATGTAAACATAGACCTGCCGTACTGTTAGAAGAAACAGTGATTTCTCAGTGATGTACATGGTTGAGTTCCGCGAGCATTAAGAATCGGGTGCTCTTCAAAGAGTGCTTTCATTTCAAAGCCCATTTTAATTTGCCTCATACTGTGCTTTTGATAAATTGTGGGACAAATACATCATTACCGACACGAGATAATAAGATTCGTAATGACGCAGCCGGGACAACAAACGCTTAGAAACTGACTGTGCAAACACAGAATGGCAAAATCAGGAGGTAGGAGAACTCTGAGGGGCCATTTTTCCATTCTGTATTTCAGAGCAAAAAACAGATCTCAATCCAGATTAACCAGTCGCTAAATGTGCACGGTGCCCTATTTAAATTCATTTTAAAATCATTATGTCACACACGAATCCTTTCTATGTAAATTAGGCTAATTATAGATGCCACCTAATTCATAAAACTCAGCAATGTTTACCAGGTGCGATTATCATTACGGCGTTACCGCTTACATAAAAGCAGTAAAAAAAATTGTTTACTATGGGCGACATATTTCTGTGTGTATTTTTTGATCATGACAGAAGTCATTCACAAAATGATCATTTCCTGCATCGCTGCCTATGTGCAAGCTGTTAGAATGCGCCGCACACACTGCATTTGCATCTTATAACGTTAAAACTATGCAGATAGCATGTGCAAACAAGCAGCGCTCTTATTGGACGCAATTCATTTTACATGAACGCCATCTCCTCTGAGAAAAAAAAAACGACTGACCTTCCAGGGAGAACACACAGACATCAAAGTCAAGTTTACGACACCTGTAACCGTGGCGTCCGCCTCATTAACTAACTGAAGCATTTTATAATGCTATTCCAAATTTAAAGTGCAAAGGTGCCTGGAAGTGCACACCGCGAGCTCAAGGTTAAAATTCACCAGGGGACTCTCCGGGAAACAGGAAATTGCACATTTTAATCATCATAAAAATGAGGTACAAAGAGATTTGAATTCCACGCGCTGGCAATAAAAAGACTAGACAAAGATTACATCTTTATCCGTGTACTAGCTAAAGGAAAGAAAATTACAGCTTTAACAAGACCTTTTGACTTTGACGGTGTTACCTGACTTCAAGCATTAGTGGCAGAACCATTGAGCATGCAGTCATAAACAAGACGGCCGTGTATTTTATCACCGTCATGATATTTCTGTCTTAATGCAAAAGCTGTTTTATGTTAGCCTATTAGAAGTGTTAGCTCGTTATGGGATTATTTTCCCCGCATTTTAAGGTCAGTCTTTGCACTTTCAACGAGTTCCATCGGGCTGGAGGGTACGCTAGCCCGTACTTAAAAAAAGCTACGGGAGAACTCTCTGCTGGGGTGTTGAATAGGTGTTACCGCGTTCCTTTCAAGCGTCGCATTTTAGCATTCAGAAGAGATTCCGCCACTGCGACGCGAACCGAGTCATGTTGCGTTTCTCAAATATTTATTTGCACGGATCGTTTCTGGTGCAAATGTGCCGTGACTGACAAATTCCGTCGAAAGTGGCAGAAAATGATTTTTACATTTAGGCATTTGGCAGACGCTTTTACCCAAAGCGACTTACATTGCATTATACTACACATTAATCACTATACATTGAGTATGTGCAATCCCTGGGAT
>JAZGTJ010008112.1:5812-21585 GCA_036877575.1 Botia almorhae | reverse complement strand
CTCTTTTATTCACACTAGGCACTTCAATAATAGTGTCAGTCTCCCTTTCATTCAGCTTTTGTAATTCTTCATTTACGCTGTTGTATTGCACCACACTCATACTGGGATTTCACTGTGAATAAGATACTGGAAACCATGGCGACAATATGCTCACAATCACAGCACTTTCATCGCCCTGGAAACATCCATATATATTTTTTGCTCTAGAGGATGTCTCGAAGAAAAGCAATTCTCATGTTAATAATCCGAGAGCAGCAGGTGTCACACCAAAGCAAAGAAAGTTTTTTGTGTTTCTGTGCATGACATTTAAGCTCTGTTTCTCATCATGGTCGACCACCTGACGGCTGTAATTGAGTTTTCTTCCAATGCATTTACTTATAATTTGACAAATTATTTTCATATAAATGAACATTTTACAAGGTTAAATATAATACTTGACCATATTAGTAAGTGGCAACATTTGTTGCCACACACACATTTTCATTTAATGTGTACTTAAATATTCCTGTTCCTCTGGTTTCTACGTTTAAAACTTCTCATTATAGCTCAGCACACTCAGGACTTTCTTGGTCAACCAGCTTCACCACAAAGACAATGCGGGTTGACCAGCAGTTTTTGTTGGTGAATAGCATAGCTATAGTATTTCACAATCACCTAGACTAGCAGCACACTACTTTTAACCAGAATAAACCTGGTAATTTATGCCGCTCTGGGCATGTTTTAAAACGTGTGACTACAAATAATACAGTACATTATAAACATGAATATGAATGTGACATAAATGTGTTAACGAAGTGATATACATACCCACAACCACCGGCAGAACCTTCATCGCTTTCCGCTCTCGTCCGCTCACCCTGTTGTTCTTGCTGTGGCGTCGTCCCGGCTGATGGTTTTTCCCCACACCGTTCTCCCGTCCGCTTTCATCCTCTGTGTGTCTTTCAGGGTTCTCAGCATCCGATATACTGTCCATTTGGGTGGTCATGGGGTCAGTTTCTGCAGCTGGCGTCTGGCCCTCCACATGCTCTTCTGTGGTAAGGGTAACCGGGCTGGTGGAGGAGACTGGAGTAGTTGGAGTAGGAGACAGAGATGTAGGACTGAGACCTCCAGGCATAAGGTACACCACCTTCTCCCTCACTCCGCCCTTGTCCTTCTGAAGAGCTGCTCCCAGTCGCAAAGACAGGCTACTACGCCCCCTGGGGCCTCGGTGGAGGTGTGACCGGCTACGACCGGAGCTCCATCGCTTTAGTCCCCTGAACATCCAGTAGTACAGGAGAAGCATGACAGGGCAGGGGACAAAGAAGGAGCAGATGGAGGAGTAGACAACAAACTGGTTGTCCTCCAGCTTGCACACATGAGGGTCCCTGTTGGGCACCTGGTTTAAGCCAAATATGACAGGACTGGCCACAACCAGGGACAGTACCCAGGTGGCTGTGATCAAAGCCAGCTGACGAACACTAAACTGGTTCCTGTTGTACTTTAGAGGAACCACTACTGCTATGTACCTGCAAAAGAACAGCAGAGAGGTTTTGTTGCTTAGACCTGCTTAACCTTAAGTTCCTCTGATGTTAACTGGGGACCAAAGACCCCAATAATGTGTATTTTCCTCTTATTTTTCCTTTAAAAAAGTTCCCATTACCTAATCAAAAACCATATATATATTATTGAAGCTGGTTTGACGAATCAGAAATGTGATTATATGGATTCTAGTATTGTTTCTGTTTGGGGTTGACAAACAGGAGACCCAACCTACCAATAATTTATTTATAGTTATCTTTTCATATAAAGGTGGATGTATTAACAAATAAAATGACACACTTCATCTTTATGACACTTCAAATCATCTCTGATTTGTTTGGTGAAATGTTGTGTCACATGTTAGTTGTGTGTTTTCTTCTTGTTTGCCTTTATTCCATCTTGTTTCAGTTTACTCCTAAAAGCTTATCTCAATGCAAACAAACACGATTGACTCCTAAAACACGTTTAGCATGCACTAAACGTAATATTTATTTTATTTATTTATATATTTATTTTAATATTTAATGACAGTGACCTGCTGAGACGACGGAAGATTCAAGTGCAATCATTTTAAACTGCATGAGACCTCATAAGTCTGATTCATCCTTTTAATTATCTACATCCTTTCGAACGCAAGCCTTTGTTTTTATCTTGAGAGACAGACTGGCTTTGTTTTGGTGTATGCTTGAAAGACAGGGTGACCCTGCTTTGCCTCGGTCTGGGACCTCTTGAAGTTGTTTTATATTGTTTACGTGACGTGGCGCTGCTCACTGCACTGTGTAATTAATGAAATTCAGCTCCACATCGTGCAGGAGCACAAACGGGAGCTGCGGTTTTATTAGCATCCCACTGGATCACCAATCACAGAGAACCACTGTGAGAGCCGCTGATGATTAGAAATTAGTTAAAAGGTTCCCTACAAGAAACCTCAGTCTAATTAGATACGTTTGGGCTAAAATATGACATCACTGCAGCTGATTTTATGACTTGTCTTTGAAAGCACTTAATATGTATATACAGTATGTATATATATGTATATATACAGTATATATATATATATATATCATAATTATATCTGAAATTAAACAGCTTCAGCCAGCCTAAACTAGTTTCCTGGTCTTATTAAGTTTAAGCTAGCCTGTCCCAAGCCTGTTTCCCAACCTAAAACCTGTAAACACTGGTTCATCTGGTCAGCTGTTTCCTAGCCTGATCAGCAGACAAGTGTCCAAAACCCTTATAAAACCAGCAAACTGGATCAACCTGAACAGGCTGAGAAACCTGCCAGAACCAGTAAACCAGATCAATCTTTTCACATTCCTCAGTGATGGATATATATATATATATATATATATATATATATATAATATACATTTTAAATGGACATAAACATCTTTCCAAACCTTTTCAACTTGTTTTTATGTTTTTAGGACGTGTGGCTGTTTACATGTATTTGCAGTGGGTTTGTGAGGATGGTTCATGTTTCCAACACAAAAGTTTGAGGTATTTTGTTTTAACAGACAGCAGTTGAGTGTGCAGGTATGCGGGGGGTGTGTCTCACCTGTCCACACTAATTGCGCATAGATTCAAAATAGAGGCAGTGCACAGCATCACGTCCATAGTCATTAGGGCATCACAGATGTACATACTTAGCGTCCACATGCCTCCCAAGAACTAGAATGCACACATATAACAGAAAGACAGGGTGAGACAAGATACAAGGCAAAATCCAAAGTGGTGATCCTTAATGATCATGACTATAATGATTCTTTTAAGTCAGATTAGTTGAACCAGAACAAAACCAGATGTAATTCTGTTTACTCTTTATTATTATATCTTACTTTTCAAGAATCAAGAATCAATGAGTAAGCTAAAACCAAGAGCATGTGTTACTATAAGTAACACGTAAGTTACTATAAGAAATATAAATATGTTTACGACTTGATTTTTATTAGGAACACATACAAAACAAAGTTTCTATTAATAACTAGTGTTTTTTTAAACTGTTTAAGCCAGGAGATATAAATGAATTTTAGTGGTGTCCGTTGTAAATGCAAACTGACAAAAACAGAAATCACTTCTTACCACCTTACAAGGTCACATCCAAGGGTGCAGTTGTTATCTTATGTCATTATCTTAGTGTTAATGGAAGCAGATGGTAGGTGTTTATCACTCCTGGCTTTAAATTGATTAAAAATTAAAGTTTGCATTTATTCCGAGCATAAACCATATAGTCTCTTAGGGAAATGACTCACTAAAATACATCAGTATTCATTTCACAGTCATACAAACTTTAAGGATAGCAAACAACACTAATAAGATTCATGAGAACTTTGGAAATCTTTTACAAAATAAATGTTTTTTAGTCATGAACTGGTGTGGTGAAGTTAATGTCAATGTAAAATCAAATTTAATTTAGATCTAGACAAATAATCGAAAGGTTGTAAGTTCACACTTCAAAATGGATGGTCCATGGATCTCGATTTTGCCCTCGAGCAAGGCACTTAACCCCAATTTCTCCAGGGAGACTGTCTGTATAATAAATATACTGTAATTTGCTTTTAATAAACATCAGCTAAGCATTCTAAATAGATTCCTCTAGCTCAATGGTTAGTGTGTGGCGCTTGCAACACCAAAGTCAAAGGTTTGATTCTTGGGGGACACAGAAACTGATAGAATATATACTTTAATTTTTTACTTTAATCCACTGTAGCTCACAATGAACAAAAATGTCAGCCAAATGCAAAAAAATAGCAAATTAGAGAGTTACTAATACTCAGGAGCGGTTCGAACTATTTACAGACTCTCACACACAAAATTCATCTGTGTTCACCTCAGAGTAGACATAAAGCGGAAGGACCAGCACAGCCAGCAGCAGGTCGGCCACAGCCAAGCTGACGATGAAGTAGTTTGTTGCTGTTTTGAGGGACCTTTCTGTTAGCACACTAAGACACACTAGGATGTTCCCCAAGATGATGATAAGAATGAGAGGAATGCCACATATCAAGGCGAAATAGTTGTAACCCTCATGGGCCGTCTGTGGGTCTGCACTGGGTGTCACATTGACCATGGTGCCCCAAATTTCGGCTGACAACCCAAGTTCAACATCTGTGAAGCACATTGAGTAATTAGAGAGAAACGATTAAAAAACAATGCATGTTGTTTATGAAGATGAATAAGGCTTTGTGTATGAAATTTATGCTAATATATGTGTTTGTGTTTCTGCCCATATGTTAGGACACAATGAGACTAAATGTGAGTAAATATGAATGATTGATCTTAATTAAAAGTCATTTGTATGCATGTTTTGTGACTTCATATGGATATGGGTGTTTTTTTTGACAGTAACAGATTCTGTTCACATGACTTATTTGTCTTATGTTTTTATGTGTTTGTCTGTTGTGTGTCATGTTATATTTTTACTGTGTTCATATGTGTCTCATTGGTATATCAAAAGTGAGTGTTCCCAGCTTACAGTAAATGTTCTCAGAACGTTAGCTAATGTTCACTAAAAGTTCTTTCAAAGTTATCATAAAACATTCTTGCAGTAAAGTTAGTAGAACTTTAACATTATATATCATATATATATCAATAAAGTTATTCATAAGTTGTAAAAAAAATACAGAATAAAAATTTTTTTTGAACATAACCAAGCTATAATATCAACACAACGTCTAAAAATTGGACTTGATACATAATGGAAACATTAGGAAAACGTTCTGAAAACCTAAAAATGTTGGCTGGATTATAGTTATATTTCTCCTTCTCCATCTCATTCACACTCTAGTCTAAGTTTTACACGTCTAGTCAAAGTTCATACCTTGAAAATGTCACAAACAAAGAGTTTTGTAGATGTTTGTACAGTATATAGCGTTGTCCGACATCAGTGTGCGCTGTAGTCACGTTCTCAAGGTGAGCGTGAGTTTTTCCGTTGAGGTGCACGGCAGCCATGTTTAAAACGTTGTCACTTCATTCGTACCTTCTGATGTGGCTGGTGAAGAGAAAGGTGATAATTGAATTTCCTCTCTATGCTTTATATAGGCATAATCATAAATGCATGTATGACTGGCGTAATAATCAAGTTAGAATTGAAAGGATTGACTTTTTCCAGAAAGCGTTTGACGTAAGATTGAAGAAGCCTTCAGATTTCATCATTTGTTTATAATGCTGTGCATACAGTACTTACATGAAATCACCTTTTTGACATTTCAATAAATTAAGAACAAGCACAGAATATAGTTTTTTATATTAGACTTTATATTCCAGTCTGCTTCGACAGATGCAGGTTTGATAGCTTGTTTAATAGCTAATGCGATCCTTGTACCATTGTAAAATTAGTAATTGAAGTGAAGCCGTATTTTTAGAATGATAGCAAGTGCTTATCATAATTCACATTTATTATGGCACCAGTAGTTTCTGGGTCAATTTAAATGAATTGCACCTATTTGGAGATAGCGAAAATTATGTAAAGATAAATAAAGGACAAAACTGGGTAATAATTCTCCCAAGTTTCCGGTCTTTTAATGCCGTGCGAGACACATCGGAGGATGGGATCAGAGGAGACTTAGCTTCTGTAATAACGGACTGTTTGAAATTCTCCCCTCCCGCAACAACAGGTGAAGGTTGTCATGGCAACGTCCAGCGTGTGTGCGCGTGTGCCACATTAAAAAAAGGAGGCTCTTGTGAGCTTGTACATAAATAAAAACCCAATCAGATTTGTTCCGGTTCATGTCACCCTTTGGCAGCTAATGAAAATGTTAAATTAGACTCCACTTTGGTCGAAGTAATCTTCTCTTCCCTGGAGGTTCTGCTCTTAGAGGTCCAGTAGTCAGAGGAGTCGTCCCAAATTCAGAACTGAGAATTTCTTTTACATTCCAATTTAGTTTCTGAGTTAGAATTAAGTTGGACTGAGGTAGCCAACAGAATTAAGGAAGAATGTAAAGTAAAATATAGATATATATAGAATATAGATTATTTAATGAGGAATATAAATATTCTGCATGCTTAATATGATAATTATTCTGACAATATTAAACATGGTTTAGAAAAAATGTCTAATTAGTTGATAAAAACTTGTATAATATTCTACATATTGTACCAAAGAAAAGTAGGCTAAAATTGTCCAAATTAATGATGTAATTATCTATTTTTCATTGTAAACCTTTTTGTGTCATTGTGTTGAATAGCATTTCACATTTTTCTCTTTCTGCAATTCCAATTTAACATCCTATGGGGACAATTTAATTCCAAATTGTTTGTGTCAAATTATTCTTTTGTAATTTTATTAAAGACTTTATTTTTTTATTAGTTTTTGATGCCTGAAAACACTGCACTCATCACCTACAGTACAGTACATCACGACATTTGGTGGGAATTAACAGAAATCTAAACAGACGCACATGTGGCCATTTAATCCCTTAAAGTACAAAGATACACAAAGACACAAACAGCACGTTTCTGGCAGTTGTCACTCTGGTAATCTATGCTCATGGCTGTTGTACCCTGCGTTCATCTTGTAAATGTCATCCGAGGCAGGACATTGCTTGGGTAATGGAAACAGCAGGGAAGGCCAAAAAAACACGCTAACACACCCTGGTGTAAGTCTATCGAACCAGAACGTTTCATATAGGGGACACGTTAATAACATAACCATCAACAGCTCTTTCTCTCCTGTCTTAGAATGTCCATCTGCAAGACACACTAAAGCACAAATAGCTCCTGTCTATTTGTTGACAGAGGACACAGTGAACAATCTTAGTAGAAAGTCTGAAATGTCGTTGTCACATAGACGTCCGCCCTAGAGCATACGTGCTCAGAAGGTTGCATCTCATTATGCACCACCTTCAAGCATGAACTGTTTGATTCTGCACAAATGAGCCTTTTGAGTCATTTATTGGGATTAAGTTCATGCAGACGGGTCATTTCATTACAGGTGAAATGATTTCAATATTTATCCCTTAAGCAGAAGTGCCCTTTGGAGGCTTCATATCTTTTGACCTTATCAAAATATGTGTATTTACTGCCAGTTTAACGTGTTAATTTAGTGCTATAATTAAATGCAACAAAAATGCATTTAATCACCATAAATTTTGTAAGCGAGTACAAGATCGTGTCCTTTGTAAACGGCCCCTAAGTTCACCTCAAACAGACAAACTCGATCGCTTAGACAAACTTGATCTCTGTGGGCTGTAGGCCAGTAATAGGCTTATGTGTAATGATTTGGAAATGAAATAATCAATATAAGGATTTTGTAAAGCCACTCTATGTCTATTTACCACTTAACTCAAAAACAGTGTACTGGCTTAATTATGAAGTTTGTCTTTGCAAACATAGATATATATCTGATTCATTTGATATATATGGATTATATATTATACTTAATAAGCCTCAACATTTTTCATTGATGCTCCTAGTAGTTCAAGTCAAATGTGTGGTGTTCTGCGATACTGTGAGGCAGAAACCACTGTTGCGTTTATTTCTCTCTTCCTGGTGTTCATGGTTCAATGGTTGTCGAACCATTATTAAGTTTCCTTTCTTGGGTTTGTTCAGAAACTGGTCTCACCTTCAAACAGATCCAGGTTCCCTCGTCAATGATGGCAACGGGCTTTAATTATAGACAGAATGTTTTAGAATTGCTACGTTCCATCACAAGGGGAACAATGAAAAGTGATCAAGGTAATTACTGCCTTCATTGCTTTAGTATAATGATTTCCTCATTGCTAATCAAAGCTCGCTAGGCTTTTGTGAGGTCTTCAACAACTTGCGCAACAGCACTGTCTGTGAACATTAATAAAGCAAACGGTTGGCATAATTTAAATCTAAGCCTAAGGATTTTCTTATTAGTAAAGGTTAAGAGAGTGTCTTGTTTTAACTATTTTTAAATTGTTGCAGGGAGTGAAAAAATACCAAGCATAAACTGGAATAAAACTCGCTGGTCAGTGTCTTACTCTTTGAGCTGTTTGTCTTTTTATGTCTGGGAAAAGACTGACAGAAAGTGTTTTTCCTCAAAACGGTTTGATTCATGCGAAGTGTTAAAAAATGTTAGATCAGGTGATGGCCTGTGGCGTTTCCTTTGTGTGGCTAAATGTCTTTTCGAAGATTTATGGCCGTGGGGTCGTACACGAAAACACTGAGAAAGCCGAGAGATGAATGAGGGGTCATTCACAGCAACAATAAAATCTCCAATGGAAGGTGAGGAGATGATAGGTTTAAAAAGAGGTGATTGTGTGAAAATGTGTGTTCGGTCACACATACAGTATGTGTGTATCTGAACAAGTAAAACTAGCAGCTAGTAGCACAGCGTAGCAGTTGGATTCTGTAGGTAAAAATCCTATTCATTTTAACCTTAGGGAAATTGATTTTTAATGATGAGTTAAAAGCCAGTAAAAAAAGACCTGCTGTGAGCTCAGAGGTTGTAAAACAATGATATATGCTATCAAATGTCCAAATCGATTGGTTTTGGTTTATGTCTCTGAACTTATTAGTGAAGATTTTTTTACAAAACCTCAGAAAAAAGATGGCTTACAAAGCAGGTAGGCATTACAGCACTCTATAGAGAGTAGATAATTATTGATGTAACTTAGGTTGAACTATACTTTATACGCGCATACGTTATTTCCTTTCCAAACTGTCAATGAGTTGGAAGGAAGTGGAAAGAGTTTATTAGGGGTCAAGCTTTATAGGGCGCAGATCCCTTTTGTAACTCTTGTCGTTTATCCTCCACTCTATGCAGCCAAATTGTACATAAAACGGTAAATAGGAACTGTATCAAATTTAGGACACAGATAGAGAATAGTCTCAATTATTACCTTAGCAAATTTGATGTCTTTGCCTCAAACCCCAACATGCCACCAACAGTTCAATTTTTCACTCATATTTATGCTAATAACTTTTGACTCCTAAGTCCTAGGAAACAAATTATTTTCTGATTTCTTGGGTTCATGCCGATGTGAGTGCACACTGACGCCATTTTCCATCATGAAAATTTTCCAGCCATTTAGAATTTTCCATAAAACTACTTTTTTGAACCCCTACAGCATTTGTCCAATATGCACAAAATTTGGTACGTAGCGTTCAGAGACATCCACAACAAGAAGTTATAGAATTTGTGTTAAAAGATCTTACCATTCTCATATACTGCGTCTATGAATTTTAATGAAGAGCATGATGAATGGTTATGAGGCTGTTTCTTGGGAATGCTTTAGTGTATTGACACTAAATTTGGTAGGTGTTGTAACAAGCATGACCAGAAGGAAACATGTAATGTTTGTCACAGCCCCACCTACTGGTCCAGAAATTTTTTATTTTTTTATTTCTAACTTTTTTCAAGTTTTATCAAAAATCATGAGACCAATCTTGTTACATTAAGTGTGACATTTGTACAATACCCAATTATTACCAATTTTGAGAAATAGCCGTTTTCAGATTTGTCAAAAATGCAGTAGTTTATAAATGCAATCACATATTTTTACAAAACTTGGTATGACTCATTATTACCATGCTCTGAGAGCACCTGTAATGTTTGGGGCCACGCCCCCAAGTTTAAAAATATAATGACATTTATGAAAATGATTTTAAAATTGTAATTATTTGGCCTTTTGTAGGTTCTATGACTCATGCGTAGTTCTATGATGCCAAATTCATCATAGTTAACCATACTTCTTGTTCAGTTAGAATTTTATGAAAATACGTTTTACGAACTCTATCTACTGTGTTTGTATGATTTGCACAAAATTTGGTATGTAGCATCTAGAGACACCCACGACAAAATGTTATGAAATTTGTGTTGATTGACCAAATCTTTCTCTTATAGAGCTGTGCTGAAATTAATGATGAGCACATAAAAGGAACGTGAGGTATCTCTACAAAAACCTTTGTGTATTGACATGAAAATTCAACTGTCATTGTCACAAAATTTGTCGCCAACAATTTGGTAAAGGCACCACCTATTTGTCAAAAGTTATACATCATTTTATATTGTTGTAAGTGATTTTACTTTTACTTTAACTTTATTTTTTTTAAACTTTTTCTAAACTCATTATCGGATGGTCCACAAATAAAGCTGTATTAAAGATTTAAATAAAAATGCCGTCCCCATTTCCTGTTTTAATCGCCAACTTCCAGTTTCCATAATTGTACGATTGTAATATATTTGTAGGATTGTAATTTTAGTGTATGCATGCATTTTTGGTGTATATATTGCTAATTGACACATCTGACATATAAATGTTGTAATATCTGTTTTTTTGAAAAGGATGTTCAGTTAAGCCCATGATGAGCCAGTCACAGTGGAGCGATGCAGTGGTAGGGCTTAATAAAATATGTTTATGATGTAATCGTCGAAAGCTTAGGGGCCATTTGCTTTGGTAAATGACTCTAACATCCAAGAGTAGATCATGATAAGCTTGAAGACTCATTTAATTTCACACCAGACTAAGGTTATGCCTGACAGATGTATGATTGCAGACTATCTAATGTTCTTCATCTACTATTAGGGCTATAATAAAATTGCCCTGCTGTGAGATATCAGTCATTGATTTAGGATGAGTCATACGATGATGTCTTAAATCTTAATGATCAACTGGTGGCTTATCTAAGGCCACTCACACTTTCTCTCTGAACAGTTCCAGCACTATAGGGAATTCACTAAGAATGATTGCATAGTAGCACTAGCATTTTATCAAGCAACTGTTAATTGCACCAAGCAAATAGTAAAGACTTTAAAGAACTAAGCACAATCTACAAAGTGACCTACTCTGATGAAGGCTTGTTAGCCGCAACACATTGCTGTATTTGTGACTTGTGTGATATGTTAAAGCCAGGTAGTAATAAAAACTGTGTATATTTTTTAATATATTCTTGAGTGCCTTGGCTTTATATGTGTCTATTAAGAGACAATTTATTTTATTATTAAATGGAGGCGTGTTTGCATTGGAAAAAATAATTATAATAATTAATATTAATAATTATAATAACTAGTATTAATAATTATAGTAATTATAATAAATAATAATTAGAATGGCTAGGATACTTAGCATTTGGTTGAACTGTATTGCAGGTGATATGTGAATGAGATGCACGTTTTTGTGTTGAAATGCTGCGGAAGTACGAAGCAAATTTTTAACGAATTCAGACCTAGGTTTTGCTAAACGGTCTTTGTGTAAGGGATGACTGATCCATTATGTTTTGCGAAAGCAAACCAGGATTGCCTTTATACAAATTACAAACATTTTAACAACGTTGGCATCCACATGGTGAGATATCATTAGCCTTCTGAATAAGCTCAACGCTTCAGTGGACTGCGCACAGCTGCTGTCGTGCAGGGTTACAGTCTATCAGACGCACGGCCCTCAGACTGTCAATTAGAAAAACTCCGATGGAGAAAATGAAAAAGAAGACATGATAGGACAAACCCATTTAAAAATGAGTTAATTATTCTGATGGCAGAAAGAGATTAGATATAATACGGGCTGAAATCGAGTATTAGCAGAGATCTCTCTGGTAATTATCATGCTCTATATTAACTTTTGGATTTAAATTTCTGTTTTCTGAGGAACTGATATATTTGTGGATTGCCTATGTGTAAACATTTCCAGTGGTTGCTTCCTAAATATTATATGTGTCTAACAAACCAACGCAAACCTTTTTATGAATATGTGAATTTGCTAAATTTAATATGTTTGAAAATTTAAACTGCAAAGACAAATGTTATTTTATATTTTCTAGTGAAATTGATTTTAATAGGTTGGATGCCTTATTTAAAGGGGCTATGAATATACAATGCAAACAACAGATTGTAGTGTTGTGTACTGACACAACATTCAAATATTCAAAGGCAAATATATGTGTTTTCAAAACATTTCCAATAGTTAAAAACATGAATTACACAAGTATGACCTTAAAACGTTATCATCTGTCTCTTACAGTTTTCAGTTTTTTGTTGAATTGGGGATAGCGTTTATTCAGACTAACATCCAGGAGGGCTCAAGTGGTGTACTGAATAATTTTTAACTCATTCATCTTCTCCCTTTTTTTAATCTGCTTTTCTCAATGTCCTCCTCCCATCTTGACCCTGCTTTTCATTAGCTTCAGTCCATGATTGTGGCGTCTGCCGTGTGCTGGGGACCATCTGCTTGAATGGCTCTTGAATGAGAAAGTTCTTCTCTGTCACACTCTAGCACACACAGACGACTCTCTTCACCATGGTAAGATTACTATCAAGTACCCAGGCTTCAGTGTTTCCAGGCACCAGGTATTTACGTCCCCCGCCGGCTTTGTGCCAGACAGTGCCAAGTGGATTATAAGTACAAAATATGATTGACCTTTTCCTTCTTGATCTCAGCTTCTCAATGGATTTAAGGACCTGGCATCTAACAACATAAGTTGCCCTTTTAACCAGGATTTGAGTTTTTCTCTAAGTAAGTTTAGAAGATACATTCAGGTGAAATTTAAACTTACCCATTTGCACTTGTAGGGTGAGGAGATTTTATTAATATCTCAATGTTTCTTAAGACAGCAATGAGGCTGATTAAATATCTCTTCTAACTTTTAATAGCTTTTCTAGGGGGTCCCCTAAACAATTCAGAGAAAATATGGAAAAAGTCCAAATAAATAAGTCTTTGTTTCAAAGTTTTATTCTCCATTCTTTCAACATGCATAATTTAATATGACACTCACTATTTACCAAAGTATAACACAGTATAAAGGAACTTCATGCATGAAAATATATAGCTGGCTTTGTATTTTAGAAAGATGGTCTTTGGTTAAAAGATGGTTAATTATATTTTGGGCCTGGTGTCATAATGGATGTGTTTAATTGTTTTGGTTGTTCATGAAACAAGACTTCTTTCGACCACTTATTTTAGATTCTACAGTAAATACTGGTGTTAGTCTCATGAACCAATTATTTTACTTTGTTTTAGCGGTTGGGTTATAGTTAGAGATACAATTGTGTTTGCTTGACAGGACCAACAAGAGATGTTGATCCAGGAACATGTTCTGCTTGGCAACATCACAGTCACTCTGCAGATCCTTTTGCTGGCTCTTGTTGCTTGTTTCCGACCAGTCCTCTGCCTGACCCAAGTTTGATGTTGCCTTTTTAAAATAACGGACCAGTGAATTTTTTACACACAAAGTCAGGCATATGGTAATGATGTCATCTATTCGATACAGCACAGTACAAGCTGGGGTTTGACACTTGTTGTCACCAAGGGACTAAAATAGCATGCTGATCTACTTTCTGCATTTCTGAGATTCTTCAGACAAGAAACGTCTGTGCCTATAACACTGAACAATGGAAGGAGGGGGTTGGTATGTGGGAGGGTTGGGCAATAAATAAAAAATCCGCCCACTTTCTGTCCACAGCACCATAGCAACCAACCTGTGGATTTTAGTGCCAGATGGCCATAAGGCGTTTAATCACCAATGTTACGTACCCATCATGTGAGGAGAGCTGTAATTGGTTTGGGTGCTGCCATGGAAGATAAACCAACAGGCTCCTCAAAGATGGGTTGGGGGACATTGCATGATCAGAGATGTTTGAAGTCTCAAATAACAACCATTTTGACCACTTTCACATGGTATTCAAACTTGGTTTGATTGCTCCGTCTAAACCCGAGTTCAATCTCCTCCATAGGTGTATTTTCCTGTGTAATTTAGGTTCAAAACTGAAATGTGTTTGTGCCATGAATGAAGTTGTTGACCACCAAAACTTTACATGCACAACACTTGTGTTTGTCTGATGTGGGGTTTTTGGCGGAGATGCAAAGAATGCCAGCTGCAGACTAAAGCCAAATTTTTGTGCAGTGAAAAGTGGGCAAGCATGCATATAATACTTCATCAATATGTGTGATTTAAGGCAGCTTGCTCTGATCCTATAATAAGAATTGCTTACTCTAATGTCCAGGGAAAAGGCATACAATAAATCCTTTGTTTCATTGGTTATAATTAACCAATTCATTTGTTAATTATTAATTAATTTATTCATTGAATGTCTATTTATGCTTTTTATTTAAAAATTTAAGTTCAGTAGTTGTAAACATTTATACAATTGCTATATTGATGTATTGCGTCACCAAGGCAAATTTCCATTATTTGACAAACTGAAGAGATATTAAACCACAGTGTATTTAAAAATAAGAATTGTTTTTGTACCACATGTGAAATGAGTTTGCATGATTTTACCCCAGACCATCTTTTGAAAGATGTAGTTTACTAATCTACACCCCAAATTGGAGAACCGTTTTTACACCAACCAAACAAACCCAGCTCTGATATCAAACAGACTCGTCTGCACACAAAGCTATTTAAATCTATGCGTTTTTCTGATTCAAAAGCATATGCAGAAGTTGTTCCTCCAGAGAGTTATTAATAGACTTAATCACCATTCTGCAGACGCTGAGCAGAGGCGTGAGGTTCATACTTTCCTGTCTGAATGTGACGTGCTGTCAGAGCATTACTTAGTGAGCTGCTTGTGCGTAGTGAGCAACAGGTGCTAAACAGCCCGCGGTGTATTACGGTCACCTGGCTGGTCTTAGCAGAATCGGTTCTGTTGGACCTGTTCCACTGCCATCAGCAGAGGAAACAGCAACATAAATGAGACCTTCTGAGCAGCTGTAAGGAAAGTGACGGGAGGAGGGGGGAGGGTAAAAACAAAGCTGGCACTGGACCTATGGTCGGTTGTACGTGTGTTGATATGTGCAAGTTGTATTATTTCAATAAAAATCTGTTTTATTTCTATAGCATTTTTCACAAAAGGCATTGCTGTAGCTTTACAGATTTCTTTACACATGTACATGTACTGTAATAATAATTGTCTAAAGAGTTATATTAGTACTTATATTAGTTGCTATGGTTTCCAAAACTATGGTTTCCTACTGTAGGATAAGTTTTAGATTAAGAACAGGGGACCCCTGAAAACACACCGGGGTCAAGGGGTCACTGATTTTAAAGACATTTGATTAATCTGGAAATGTTTGCTTTTAGGTGTTTTAGTGTTATATTAAATATAGTTAAATATTTAAATTGCACTGCACTGTCACACTTTTAAATGTAAACTTATTCTCTTTTGTGCTTTTTCAGTTTATCTTCATTACATGCGTGCAATCTACTGACGCATGTGAATGTGTTTATGTACAACCAACCCGTAGTGATTTGTAGATATTTTTGTAGAAATAATCATATTATCAGTATAACATGAGTGTCAAACTAAAATATTAACATTTGTATTGTATTAGTAGATAGAAATAATCAATAGAAAT
>JAZGTJ010008111.1:0-21585 GCA_036877575.1 Botia almorhae | reverse complement strand
GCTCGTTGGAGCTTCCGTCTTGTTGCGTGTTTCCTTGTTCAAGTATTGTCACAGTCTGTCTCGTCTAGTCGTGTCTTGTTCATCGTTTAGCGTACTGTTTAGTTTTCATTTATGTTGATTAGTGTTCTAGTTAGTTCTGTTTTCAAGTTATTAGTTTATCCTGTTCTGCTTTTATTCCTGTGTTTTGAATTTGTTTAATAACTTTATTTTCATACTGCTGTCTGCATTTGGGTTCTTCCTCCATACACAAACCTGACAGGTACAGTAACTTTGAACACTTTCCCATGAACCCCAAACAATATTTTGCTTTCTGGAAGAGTTCTGTTGACATACAGTATTTTCTTCCTAATAGGATCCTTTTCATTCCACAATGAAAGGTCTGTTTAAAAAATATATTTTTAAATTTTTTTAATGAAAATGGAATGTTTTTGACACTACTGATGTATTTGTCATGAACAGATCATTGAACAACGAGGAGCAAGTCAGAGGAACAGAACCGGTCTATGATGGTATTTATTATACAGTGCAAATTTTTTTTTTACTTCAGCAAAGAATTCGACCTAATCTACAGACTCCTTTAAATGATAGGCATGATATCTAAATTTGTTTATTATCCTGTTTAATTGATTTTACGTTATTCTCACTTTGACTTCCACATGATTCAAAATGTAATTAACAGCAGTAATGTCTCCATAATATTTGTATGCTGGAATTTTGGTCTGCTTTGTTGCATTTATTTGCATGCTAAGCTGTGATTGGTCTTATATTCCTATATTTTTTTTTAACCATTTACACTTTAACACTTCAACAGCATAGATGTTAATAGTGCATAGTGTTGTTTTTATCTGCAGCCACTAAAATCGTAAACCACTGTACTCTGCCTTGCAAGCACTGGTATCTTCTTGATCCTGTCTCTCTTGTCTTTTTTTATCTAATAAGAAACATGTCCTTCTGAAGCTATTGAGGAAATACAAAGTGCCCGGTAAGTCAGTAAATATTTAACAAATGAATAAATAAAGCTTTTGTTGTCTTTTATCTACCTGTTTTGTGTTGTGGCTGGATTTTCAACTGAATTTAAAAGACAAATTTATTGACAAATTTATAAATAATTGTGATTGTACAGCAGGGTCTCAGTGTGGGATGATTTTTCTGATAGCGGTAAATTGGTTTTCACATTTTTTTTTAAATTTCAGATTATTTGAAAATGATTTCAGCGTGAACACAATTAGGTACAGTTACATCATTTATATTGTTGTTTATTGACATTTATATTTAACTGTGTATTTTATTTAAAAGCTTTCCATTTTTTAAGTTTTCCAAATCTTTTTTCATAGAGGAAGATGTCCATGTTTATCAGGTATGTCATTATGAACATATTGAATATGAAATACAGTGAAAATACAAACTCTGTACATACCTGTACATTCATCTTATAAATTTTATTAAGTTTATGAACTTTCTTGCCCCACAGAATGTATAAACAAGGATTTTAATAGGATTTTTAAGGTCTGCTTGTCTATGTCTGAGACAAATTATATGCGAGATTTAAATTTCTTTTACAGCTACAACCGGATATGGAACAAAAACATGCTGTGTGTGCCCAGGGATGTCGAAACATAGATTGTGAAAGTTGTCTGTGATGTGTTAATTTCTGAAGATTTTATATTTAATAATAAAGTATCATACATAGCATATCATTGAGGTCAAGTCATTTGGACTAAATCTGCAGTAGAAACAAATTACTGGAGCTCAGTAATGACAAATGTGCCTTTTTATCAGATTAATGGTACTTCAGCATAAAAGCCTCAAATAGACCAAAGTATCATTAATATATCTCACAAACATAACATATATAGATTAATTATAAGAATTTATTAATCAGTTATCCCTTTTTCTTTATTTATTGTTATCCCTCGGATTCCGCAGATTTACCGTTCATTTTTATATTGAATTCATGCAGACGACTTTGTCAAAAGCAACTTACTGTACATTAAAAGTATGCAATTTTTTAGCACGTTCTCTTGGGAATCGAACCCATGACTAACACAATGCTCTTCTAGTTGAACTACGGGAACAAGGGTTTTCAAAGTGTGGGTCCCAGAGTGTGCCAGGGGAGGCGCGCATAGGGGTTCAAATAGTCTTATGTGCTGCAGGGAAAAATGATTGTTCACACATGATTGTTCAGTCCTCTATTTCAGTCCTTAATAGTAGGGGTTAGGTCGAGACTTCGCCACTGGACCCACAACTACATTTTCGCTAATCTCATTCAATTTTTCGACACCAAACAGATGCGCTATAGTGCGATATTACACCTGTTTCAGACAAAGATCGTTCTTTGCTGTGCTGGTTGAATGCATCTTGCACAGAAACACACACAAAGCAAGATGGGCTTATTATCTGCGTGTTACTCGCACGGACAACAAAGAGATCGAAACTATGGGGATTAAACAAATCAAAGTTATATAAACTATATCGATAGCAAAATAAGCATCTTGAAGGGGTAGAATAAAACAATACTATATGCTGTCAATGCACAGACAGCAGCGTTTTTTTTGTGCTACCTATTTTTCATATGTACAGCTGCTTTGCACAATGTAACATTGTGAAAAGCCCTATATATAAATACAATTGAATTTAATTAATAAATGCAAGAGTTTGCAGGTAATTTTCACTATTGTCACATCAACAATGTGAAAATATATTATGATCCCTAACACTAAGAAGTGTGTTTTATGGCATGACTGGAGAAAGTTTTATTTCAGTGTTTAGCACAGGAACCCAACAAGTGTTGGGTTAGTGCCCACAGCCTTCCTAAGGTGATAGTAGAAGCTGTAAACTCTAAAACAATGTGTTTAAAGGATTAAGTGAACAAGAAATGTAATTCAATTCTTTTTTTAATTCAGGCAAAGGTCATAAGATACATGGCTATGGCAGTATGGCAGTGTCTTGTTTGTCTTTTAACATGTATAAAGTTTTATGAAGACTTACAGTGTGCAGATCTGTCTTTAGAGCTGGGAAGTATGTATTAGTTATAATTATGTATGTATTATGTTCAGTTTTACCAGTAACCACATACTGCAGTGTACTACAGTGTATATTTAACCACCTTCACACCGTGTCTCAGAAAATCGTGTGCGGTCAAGTAAGAAATTAATAGTAGACGTACAAAATATAGAGCAAAACTCAAGGTGCATGCCTGGCATTATGCATCTGCTAATGTATCAACTCTAACCTCAAAACAATGCAGTCAGTTGGTTTCAGCTCACTAATACTAGCAGCATACAATTCCAAAATAACATACTGTTACACCCTAAACCCTAAACCGTACTTTCAGCTAAAGCTTATGTGCATCAGAGGAACAAACAAGCCAGCTTCTCAAATAAGTGTTGTAAAACTGAAGTGTTTAAGCCGACACCTATCACAATATTATTATACTTTAAAATAATTTCTCTTCACCATCGCTGCAGCTTGTCACTGCAGAAGCGTCCCAAAGTCAACAGTAATACCGAAATGACAGTATGCCCAATGAAAAGCCACCACATGGACAACAATCATCTGCTACATCAACCGGTACACCTTGTTTGTAGTAACCCAAAAGTTACATTCCATTTTGCGACAAATTAGCAATGCTTTGAAGCATAGGATCAATACTTCTTACATGGTCACAAACTAAATTTGTGCATTACTGCCATCTATTGTTCGTCTCATAGAGATCGTCTCATGATTACGTAAAATAGGAGTTTGGGTCACACAAAGGGATAAGATAAGTTTTGATATTGTTATGTAATGCAATAACATTCTTGTTTCTATAACATTTGTAATTCTGACTAAAAAGATTTTAAAGGGCCACTGTACATAAACTACACTAACTACACACTAGTCACAGATCAGGTTGTCTCTACTCAGAAATGTTTGATATGTGTAAATGTATCATATTCTTATAAGAATTCATTTGAGTGTTTTAAACATAAGGGGCAGACATTACAAGCTAATGAAAGGATCCATCACTGATTGGTTCTTTCTACATACAGTATATGTGATCATATACAAGTATGTGAAAGATGCAAGACGCACTGTATTTGTTACGTAACGGTAGTGTTTGCAGGGCAAAAACGAGGAGCACAACGCGGGAACTACATAACAAAGGATATGTAATAAATGGAAAACAAAGACAAACAAACATTAACCGTAAAGGTGATGAGGATAACAACAAATGCTGCAGCAGCGTGACACAAAGATAATCCAAAATGCAAGAACAAGAGCAATCCAGAGTAATTCACAACGAATACAACATGAAAACAATAACTGACAAACTAAACACAGAACCAGGGAACATAAATAGTACAGCTAATCAACGATGAACAGGTAATGATGATACAAACAGGAAGTGCATGAAAACAGTGATAACCAGACACAAACTGGAGACTTCAGAATAAGAGTCCTGACACGTAACAGTATTTTATGCAGGCTTGAGCATATGTTAGACACTCTGACTGTATTGATAGATAATAAAGTGCATGCTTTTTTATGGCTGCTTGCAGGTCTTCGCTGTGGAATCATGGTAACAGCTCATCCATCCAGTATCTGCATTGCTGAATCTCACAAAACCTGTACAATGTTTATGGTTCATTTTTAATTAATATTACAGTTACGTATTACAATACTAATACGATAGAGTCAGCGAAAGGCAGCAAAACCATGACTTGCGTTTTATGATATAAAATAAAACTAAACGAAAGCTGTTTGTATGTTGAATAATTAACTGCAATAAAAACAGTGCTACAATACCAAATGCAACAGAAAGTGGTATTGAACCAACTGCAGATGAAACGTCGGTGAGGTTATTTAAGGTAAAATCACTGGTACCACAGGGCCACACTGGTGATTATAATTATGCACACAGAGATGTGATATCACTTAGCCTTTCTGTCTGTTGAACTCATAGCCTTGTTGCACTGTATAACAATTTTACCTTAGGAAGGTATTTTGATATTATATGACCAAATCACTGTGTTAGTCAGAGTAGAGGGGTGCACTGTTTTAATTGAAGTGGAAGAAGAGGCACAACTCTGGCACTCAGACTGAACAGCTGAGGAGAGATAAATGAATTGCTGGTGGGTCTGAGGAAACAGCAGTCAATTTTCACCCGGAGCCAAGAGTTCGGTGAAGTAGCAGTAAAAGCCAGCTACCTAATTGCTAATGAAATAGCATTAGCATCAAAGCCGTATTCCGCCAATGAGTTTGTTAAAACATGCATGATAAAGGCTGCAGAACTCGTGTGTCAGAGACAAGTGTTTCCCAACATTAGTCTGACGAGGAATACTATGGCAGAGAGGATATCGGAACTATCGGCAGATTTAGACAGTAAGTTAAAACACAATGTCAAGTCATTTCTTGCATTTTCTGTTGCAATTCATGAGAGCACTGACATTACAGACGTTGCTCAACTGGCCATATTTATTTGTGGCGTTGATGAGACATTGACTGTCACTGAGGAGTTCCTTAAGTTGGTGCCTATGATGGACACCACAACAGTTAAGGACAACAACTGTGGCTGGTCCCGCACCGTCAGCCTGGCTACAGACGGCGTGCCATCAATGATCGGAAGAAAAGTAGGTGTTGTGACAAAATTCAGAGAAAAAGTACAAGCCGCTAATGGAGAAGATGTTTCTGGACATTTCACTGTATTTTGCAGCAGGAGGCATTGTGTTTCAAGTTGTTAAAAATGGATCATGTCATGGAGGTGGTTGTCCGAACTGTTATATTCATCCGAGCCAGAAGCCTAAATCATCGTCAGTTTGACAGCTTTCTCAGTGACAATCACGTTACTCATACCCTGCCATACCACACTGAAGTAAGATGGTTAAGCAGAGGTGCTGTGCTATGCCGTTTCTTTGATCTATGCGAGGAAATTTGACAATTCATGGAGAAAAAATAGAAAAACCAGTGATGGAATTAGTCTCAGGAATAGCTGCAGCACCTTGCATTTCTGGTGGATATTACAGAGTACTTGAATATTCTGAACAAAATGTTGCAAAGCCACAAAAAAGTTGTCACACAGTTTTATGACAGCATATGTGCATTCAAGTTGAAGCTGACTTTGTGGGAGACACAGCTGGCAAGTGGTGACCCCCTGTCTAAGAGAGGTATGTGCAACAGGCATTAATGCTGACATGAAATATTATAAAGACAAGAATGCATGATTGCTGTGTGAGTTTGAGAAACTCAAGCCAGAATTTGCATTTTTTTTGCTCACCCTTCACAGTCAAAGCTTCTAATGTGCCTGTCAAACATCCTACTAGAAATAATTGATTTGCAATGTGATGCAGATTTGAAGGACAAGTTTGCCTCAGTGGGTTTGGACACATTTCATCAGTTTGTCTTGCCAGGGTACCCCAAATTAACAGCCTTGGCTGCAAAGATTTTGTGCATGTTTGAGACAACCTACCTTTGTGATATTTCACGAAATATGAAGATTTTCGTGTACTTGTACTTCTTTGCAGGAAAACAAGGAGAAAAAAACAGGGACTTATTGTTATTTATAAGTAATTATGTTCCCTTTCAGTCAGTCACGTTCAACGTTATGGCCCGAGAGGAGAGAGCCAATGAGCATTTGGGCAAAGCACAGTGTGTCGGCTCACACCGGAAGCGGGGTGTATAAAGCCGGCCGGCACTCACTTTCATTCAGCTTCTTGCTTCGGAGCCGAGTGTGTGTTTTACACTCGCTCACATTACGCTCGCCAGCATTTGCCAGCGTTTTAGCGCTTATAAGGCGGATTTAGCTGTGTTTTCCGTTCCGGGTTCGGCGGATTATCTGCGTGTCTGGCGGACCGGAGCTCTGACGAGCACATTCTCACAGAGAGCTATTTCCTCTAAACGTCGTCTAAAAGACTAAAAGACGTCTTTCCGTACGCGTGACGAGCGTCTTTTTAAAGATGTCTTTCCGTCCGTGCGCTTCTGGATGCGAGTGCTTCCTGATGTCATCTGACGGCTGTGAGAGCATGCCCATCTCTTTGCTACGGTCAGGGGGATGTAATGGGAGATCGAGCCCCCTCTGCTGCTCCCCACTCTGCTGCCTCGCCTACGCAGCCTGGGCTAGCAGAGCTGGTTAGCCCTCTGGGAGAGCCACCTCTGTGGCGACGAGATCAGAGCAGCCAGGTGATGGTGTGGTTCCCCACGGGGCGCCCGTTATCACTTTTGGTGCTCCGGAGGATGACAGGATGTCATTTGCTGCATCGGAGAGTGGGCTGCTCTCCTCTGAGATGCTCACGCAGCGGCGCATTCTCTCATGCGTCCGTCCCAATGATTGGTTCGCAGCTATCGACCTGAAGGACACGTACTTTCATGTCTCAATCTTGCCCCGACACAGACCCTTCCTACGGTTCTTGATCGGTGGGCGGGCATACCAGTACAAGGTCCTCCCCTGCGGGCTGTCCCTGTCGCCCCGAGTTGTCACCAAGGTCGTGGAGGCTGCCCTTGCCCCGCTACGGTGGGCGGGCATTCGTGTTCTCAACTATCTCGACGACTGGCTCATTTTGGCCCACTCCCGAGATCTGTTGTGCACACACAGGGACCAGGTGCTCCGGCACCTTAGCCACCTGGGGCTTCGGGTCAACTGGGAAAAGAGCAAGCTCTCCCCAACACAGAGCATCTCTTTTCTTGGTCTGGAGTTGGACTCGGTCACTCTCCAACGAGCGCGCGCAGTCACTGCTGCGCTGCCTGAACAAGTTCAGCACCCGGACCACAGTCCCGGTGAAACTTTTTCAGAGGCTACTGGGGCATATGGCATCCACGGCGGCGGTCACTCTGCTCGGCCTGATGCATATGAGACCGTTGCAGCACTGGCTCAATGACCGAGTCCTGCGGTGGGCATGGCGCCGCGGCGCTTTCCGGGTGACTCTCACATGTTTCAACTCGCCCGCCGCCTCTTCCTATGGAGTCAGCAGTGACTCAGGTCGCTCCGCGCCACCCATATCCCCGGCAGACTCAACCGTGCAGCCGATGCGCTCTCACAGCAGCTGTCGGGCCCAGGGGAATGGCGACTCCATCCCCAGGTGGTCCAGCTGATCTGGAGTCGATTTAGGGAAGCTCAGGTGGACCTTCCCACGAGTTCGCTTCCCACGAGTCCTCCCACTGCCCACTGTTTTATTCCCGATCCGAGGCTCCTCTCGGGATAGACGCGGGGGCACACAGCTGGCCCCGGGGCCTACGCCCATCATTTTTAACAGAATGTAAATAAAACATTGTGCACACAATATTGTAAAACAAAAATAAGTTATTACAATAAGTTGTAATCTAAGTTTAAGCATTTAAACATTTGATCTAGAGCATTTTTAAAGTCAGCCTCTATATGTTATCCTAAAACTGATTATTTTCTAGGCTTCACAGGTTGGTTGTGACAGTGTGACCTAAGAAATAATTAATTTGCTAATCAGCACCATATTGATTAAGGGCTGAGCAGAACCTCAGATTTTGATCCATGTGGCAAATCCAGCTAAAATCGGATTACTGTCTGCAGGTGGCAGCCACAGATCAGTCAAAGAACATCAGGCTTACAGTGCACCCACAAGTACAGAAACTGGCATTAAAGGCAAAAATTGATAAATCCAATCAATATCTGAAAGTGGAGCTGAATAGGAGGCACAAAATGATTTGATTAGTACAGCTATTTAGGTCTCACCAGACTTTAAAGAGAAATGCATTAAACCACTGGCCGCAATTCTCAGTTTTAGACAGAAATTAAAAGAATGACACAGTCAGTGTTTCATAGCACCTTGGTCAAATCTTTCCCTTGGGTCTCACTAAGGCTAGATAGATTGATTCAGTTTTATATTACATTAAGCTTCTATTGCTCATTAATTCCATTTATCAAGGATGAGCGTCTGAAGATGGACACTGACTTTTGTCTCACAGTCGCCACCTAATTGGATGAGTTCACGATGGCTTCAGAAGCTTGCTCTGCTGTCTCGTCTGAGCATGATAATGAACTCACGCTGGTGGTGTCAGATGACAATCTGATGGCTGGCAGCTAGACAAGTGCTAAGGTAAATCATACTTCTTCAGCCGCATTTGAAGAGTTGATTGAGGTTGTTTTTTATGCTGTTGAAAAGCTGAGTTGGCCTTGAGTGGTCAGACAAATGGCAGCAAGTTATTGCATCTATATTGGACAATGGATGTTTATCGTTCAACCAAGAACAGCCTCCCCGCCAAAATCCCCCATTCTTTCCTAATTTTTACACCGAGATTTCAAAGTCTTAAAAAAAATCTGTATTCAGATCGTGTATTTACACCGGCCACAAATAATTATTCATCTGTCATTGGGCTCCACAAGCATGAATATGGGGCAATGCCTAAAGTGGAAGAGGCTTGCGGGCTCTTTTCCCTTCTAGAGCATCGTCATGGAGGAAACCATCTTGCCCTCTAGATCTTACAGAATTACATTAAGAAGGCAAGTCTTATGCAACGGCACGTCAAGCTGGTGCGTCCCTGCACACTATGACAGTCTTTCAGGCATCCAAGATCAGCCTGCTCAAAGACCTGGACATGGTGAGACATTAGAACCGGACGTGGATCAAGAGTGCTGCAGGGCCACATATCTGACCCTAGCATGCCACCAGGCAGACAGCCTGTGCCATTGCCCATTCTTTGGCTGCTTGGGTGGCAACAGAGAGGCATTTGTAGCTCAATTTATCTGGCAAGAGAAGGAGATAAAACCTTTAGCTTGCTCCTCACAGTCTGTTCGGTGATGCTGTCAGTTCTGTCATCGGCAATAATTTTCTTTCTTTTTTATTAATTTGGGATATTTTTCATGTGTACAGCTGCTTTGTACCAATGTGCCATTGTGAAAAGCACTATGTAAATAAATACACTTGAATTAAAACTTGAACTAGATACAATGAAGCTAAGAAGCAATTAGAGGTGTTCAAGGAGCTCCTCACCTGCCGGGTGAGGTATTGTCGCCATTCGCAATTGTCTCCTGAATGCTGTGAGCGCTGTGAGACATTGACCAGGCCAGCATTTAACCGTTCTCCAGATTTAAAGGCTGTTAGGCCTTATGGCAGCCCTTATGCTGCGGAAATAGAACATCTTCTGCAAACCATGTTGGGCTTCCTTTAGTGACTCAGATGGTGAAGACCGAATAAAAAAAGCATGCCAGTAATAATAAATAGCATCTGAAGATCCAATTACACAATACTAAATGAGCTTTATCATGTAAGCATACCATGAAAGCAGAAGGCAGGTTCTACAGTCAATAGCCTGCTAAGTCTTAGGCTTACAACATTTAAGGGATCATATCAATGATCATATCAATCATATATTTTGAGAGAACAAGTTAATACAACAAGTTCATATAACAAAATTCCATTCCCATTTAAAAAGAAGGTCATTAATTAAAACAATTACTGAATACATTTTCATGTGACCACCCACATTTACATGTTAATAGTGATTAGAAACAGCCTGTACAGTAACTTTGAAGCACTAAGGAGCAAGCAAAACACTTTTTTTGTCCTAAACACCAAAATAATATTAGTAAAATGTAAGAAAATGACGGCAAACAGACTAAGGTGACGAACACTACAAAGACACAGGGTCAAAGGCAAGAACATGCAAACAGCAGCGCTCACGGGAACAACGACCAATAATGACAACCATAGCAACAACACAGACCAGCACAAGACAGCAAACGCAAGGACAATAAATACACACGGGTAACAATGACGAACAGGTGAGAAACATTAACAAAATGACTAATGAGGAGGGGTAATCACGCAAGACAGAGTCCAGACTCTACCTCAAAATGAACCCGAACTAAGACAGATTGAGTGGAGTCTGAACCTTGCGCTCTGACACGTAACAAGACAGAGTCAGGATCCTGGCAAAATGCGATCTCAGACTAGACAGAGGCCAGGTCCTGACACATCATTGAAGGCAGTTGAGAAAGTTATTCCAGACTCTGTGATGTGGGGGCCCAAAACATCAAAATTTAATTAACAGAATCTTTAATACATTTGAACAAACTGTGTAAGCTTCATTCTGCTGTTCTGAGTTTAATAATGGGGCCTTTTGTTACAGAGGAGGCTCCCGCACCGCCTCCTCCGCACCACCAGAGGGAACTCCCTCCGGAATACTGATCTGTTTTAATTCGGACTATATTTCCCACAATTCCCCATACCCGGAACTGATTACTCCCTCATGCCTATATAAACTGTCCAAGTACATTAACACATTGCGAAGTCTTGATTTGCCCTGGTTATCATTATTGAGCTTTTTTCCTTGCATTCTGATTACCCTGTGTTTGATTCTTGGACTGTTTATAATTTTTTGCCTGTTTGCTTTTTTTTTGTGCTGTTTTTGATACTGGGACTGTTTGCAATCTACCTCGACCTCAGCCTGTTTATCGTCTTTGCTTTTGCCCTGTGAAGCGGCGTCCAACCGCCACATACAGGCAAGATAGTGGGATCCTCTGTGACTCGTTCGCTGTCGGTCGGCATTAAAGAGTATCTTTGCTAAGTTTTAACTTGCATTGATTTATTTAAATGAAACACACAGAGACAAACGGACACAAACAATGCCGAAGCAATACACAATACGGTCAACAGAAAGTTGGCCCCGCAACTTGCTCAATCCTACAAACAAATGAACCGCCACATGAAATACAGGAAATGGAAGTGATCACCAGTGAACGCTCGTGACAGTGAATAACCAATAAGAAAATAACAACAAGTTAATGCTCCTACAGCCTGTCTACATTGTGTTTTTTTGCCTGTTGCCGACCCTGCCTGTTTGATTATTCTAATAAAAGCTGCAAATGGATCCGACCGCTTCTGACCCATCATTACAGAAGACTTCGCAGAAACAAGATCCAGCAGCTATTTTGCACCTCTCAACCGAACTATCGGTCCAGGCAAGTTCAATGAAAGCCCATCTAAATGTAACGGTTAATCAACAGCCCTCTCTTTACCCCACACAGTCCAGCCGCATAGCCTTTGTGTGCTCGTTACTCACCGGAAAGGCACTAGAATGGGCCACTGCTCTATCTTTATCTTCCCCACCTTCAGCTCATTCCTTCAACTGAGTGGGTTGAAGATACGCTCAGACTATTGTTTAGAAGGGGTCTAAGCCACGAACTTTAGTCCAAACTAGCCTGTTGTGATGAGGGGAGAAATCTAAGTAAATACATTGTTGATCTGTATAGCAAGATCAATCTTATCCGCTCTCGACGCCTAGCTCATCCTATGTCTCGCCAAGGTGGGCTTTACTTACATTTTGCCAGAGGAACGTGAACTTCAAGGACAACTCCATCTGTGCCTATACTGCGGTCAAGCCGGCATAAAAACCTCTTGTCCGGTAAAACTGGTCCACAGTCAAGTTCCGGTGAGTGTGACCACTATTTCTGCCTCTCAAACCACCAGCATAATCATACCTTTTTGAAATAAACTTTGCAGATAGAACCGTAACTACTTTTGCTCTCATAGACTCTGGGGCTGCCGGTAACTTCATCTCACATGAGTTTTCCCACCAGCATAGAATCACTCTAACTCCCTGTAATTCATTCATTCTCAGTGAGGAAAAGATCCGGCATTACACTCCGAGGTGATCTATTTCTACAGCATTCTCTCACCTCATCACACTGTGATTCTTGGATTCCCCTGGCTTCGTACATATAACCCAGTTATCTCCTGGAAAGAGAAAGGAGTAACCCAGTGGGACGCTTCCTGCCACGACCATTGTCTAACCTGAGTTATTCGTCGACCCAGTTATCACCCCGTCCAGAGGGTGAGCAGCACACCTGAAACCACCATACCACCATACCACCCGACGCAGACCTAGTTGAGACCTAGTCTAGTCCCTGGCACAAATCTCCCCAAGAAGAGGATCTTTCCCCTCTCTCAACCCAAATCAGAAGCTATGAGAGAATACATAAAAGAGGAATTAGCCAAGGGGTTCATCCATCCTCTGTTTTTTTTGTAAAGAAAAAGGATGGTGGTTTATGGCCTTGCATAGACTATCGTGGACTCAATGAAGTGACCAAAAAGTTTCGCTAACCACTACCCTTAATCCTAATCGCCCTAGAACAGCTCCACCAGGCGAGATACTATACCAAGCTGGATTTACAGAATGCCTATAATCTAGTTCAAATTTGAAAAGGGGATAAGTGAAAAACAGCTTTCTCAACCATTAATAGCCACTATGAGTACCTGGTCATGCCCTTTGTATTAGCTAAGAGTCCTTCAGTTTTCCAATCGTTTATGAATGATATCTTCCTGGATATGCTGGAACGATGGGTAATCATTTATATCAATGACATCCTGATCTATTCGAACTCAAGGGAAGAACACATTCAGCATGTAAAGTCTGTACTCCAACGTTCCACCGTACCAGCACTTCTTTTCTGGGATATATCATCAGCCAGGAGAGGGTAGCCATGGACAAGGGAAAGGTGAGGGCTGTGTCCAAATGGCCAGTGCTCCCAACACTAAAGGAGCTCCAATGTTTCCTAGGATTTGCTAACTTCTATCGCCGGTTCATCAGAGGCTTCCGTTCTGTGGCAGTCCCTAACCAGCCCTAACCAAGCCCTAACCAGGTGTCAGTCAGCCAAGTTAGTGTGGTTCCCCAAAGCTCAATGTGCCTTCGTTTCAAACACACACACAAACACACACACACACACACACACAAACAGCAATTTTTATTCTTTAGCTTTCTGATGAAAGATAGTTACAATACACTGTTGTTTATGTTGCAGCAATACCACATCAATATTTGTGTGTTTGTCTTTAATCATGATGTGGCTATAATATTTAGTACAAATAAAATGTTATACATCTCTCTTTAGGTTGTACTTGAACTGGAAGTTTGTGGCCCAGGTTCTAGACCGGGTTTTCCTGTGGGCATTTGTCAGGAACGGGTGAGGGAGAACCCAATCGCAGATCAGCTTTTAACAAAAATAACTATTTAAACAAAAACACCCACAAGGGGGAAGAACAAGAATCAAAACAAGACTGTGAATATCAAAGACAAAACAACAAGGCTTCTTATCAAAACAAGACTAGGTAAAGTTGAGTTCAAAGACTCAACTCGACTTACAGACAGGTGAGGGAAATGAACAATCGATGGGATGATTAACAAGGAAACAAGAGGGCGGGGTCAAAACTCAATACCAGAGAGCACAGAGAGCTTCCACAGATCACAGACACAGAGCATAAATCTAGATCCTGACTCCAAGAAACAAGAACCAAGACTAGGACTGAGTCAGGATCCAAACATCATGCGCTAACACAAAACACAAGCGATGTCAGGATCCCAGGATGTCAGGATTTTTTTAGTGAAGACATACAGTCTGTTTAATATGTTCTCTCATAAAATCGTATGTGGTACCTATATGTAATTTCCACAACCTGTCACCTGGACTTTAGTCACCTAAAGATTTATTGGAAAGACATTATAACGTTGTGTCAGCTGTATGAGCAGTACAAAAGGAAAGAATAGTGCAACCCATTGAATAGACGGCATCTGTCCCAGCCTTGTTTTATATACATTTACTTTGACTAGGGTCTATAGCATGCAGTCATTAAAGCTGTAATATGTTGCATGACATATTTATTGTCATATGCTAAATTAATGTCAATAAAGTTTACAATACAGTAAGAGTTACAGTTCTGGATACAATGTAAATTAAACTACTATGTAGAGGAAACCAGGGCTACTTGTCAGACTTTCTGCTTCAGTGAATTATTCTCTGGGTAGATCAAAAGGTTTTATATATATAAATATATATTAAACCCATGTTACTTCCATGTAACTGTTACGGAGGAGAGTCCTGCTCCGCCTCCTCCGTG
This sequence comes from Botia almorhae, assembly GCA_036877575.1. Classification (NCBI taxonomy): domain Eukaryota; kingdom Metazoa; phylum Chordata; class Actinopteri; order Cypriniformes; family Botiidae; genus Botia; species Botia almorhae. The sequence continues at coordinate 6,745 of JAZGTJ010008111.1, read as the reverse complement.
CCACCAGAGGAAACCGTCGCCAGAGTATTAATATTTCAATCCGGACTCAATTTCCCAGAAGCCCCATGCCTAGGACTGATTACTTCTGGTTGCATCACCTGTTTCCAATTAAGTGCTCTATTTAAGCTCACTGGTTTAATGACTTTTTGCAAAGTCTTGTTTTGCCCTGGCTAACATTTCTGAGTGGTCTGCTGTTTTGGTTATACTATGTTGGATTCTTGTATTGTCTATCATTTTGATTGTTTGCCACCTGCCCTTGGCTCTTGCTTTGGATTACGTTTATGATTGTTATCTGCCTGCCCTGATCTACATTTACATTTACATTTACATTTTACATTTAGGCATTTGGCAGACGCTTTTATCCAAAGCGACTTACATTGCATTATACTACACATTGATCACTATACATTGAGTATGTGCAATCCCTGGGATCGAACCCATGACCTTGGCATTGTTAACGCCATGCTCTAACCACTGAGTTACAGGAAAGCTACCTGTGCTGTACCTGTTCTATCGCTACTGCTCTGTCTAGTCCCCATTGCTCTGCTCGGTCTGTTTAACCACGTTTAATAAAGTGCTGCAGATGGATCCGCACGACTCTGACCCTTCGTTACACTAACATCTGATATATATTAAACTACTACTACCCTTGCCCTGTGAACACAGTTCTATTCTACAGTCATGGCCAAAAATATTGGCACCCTTGCAATTCTGTCAGAAAATGCAACCCTTCTCCCTATAAATTGTTGCAATTGCAGTTGCAAATGTTTTGGTATGTTTATTTCTTTGTTTGCATTGGAACAACACAATAAAACAGAGAGGAGAAGTCAAATCTGATACAATTTCACACAGAACCCAAAAAATGCCCTGGACAAAATTATTGGCACCCTTAACTTAATATTTGGTGACACCCCCTTTGGAAAAAATAACTGAAATCAATCGCTACCTGTAACTATGAATGAGTTTCTTACACCTTTCTACTGGAATTTTGGACCACTCTTCTTTTGCAAACTGCTGCAGGTCATTCAGAAGCCTTCTCCCAACTGCTGTTTTGAGATCTCTCCACAGGTGTTCTATGGGATTCAGATCTGGACTCATTGCTGGCTATTTCAGAACTCTCCAATGCTTTGTTTGTAACCATTTCTGAGTGCTTTTTGAAGTGTGTTTTGGGTCATTGTCCTGCTGGAAGACCCATGACCTCTGGTGGAGACGCAGCTTTCTGACACTGGCCACTATGTTGCGCCCCAAAATTTTTGGTAATCATCAGATTTCATGATACCGTTAACATGGTCAAGGCATCCAGTGCCAGAAGCATCAAAGCAACCCCAAAACATCTTTGAACCTTCACCATGTTTGACTGTAGGGACTGTGTTCTTTTCTTTGAAGGCCTCATTTCTTTTTCTGTAAACAGTGCCATGATGTCCTTTTCCAAAAAGCTCTACTTTTGTCTCATCTGTTCAAGGGTACGTTCTCCCAGAAGGATTGTGGTTTTCTCACATAAATTTTGGCAAACTCCAGTCTTGCTTTTTTATGCCTTTGTGTCCTCCTGGGTCTCCTACCATAGCGTCCCTTTTCATTCAGATTTGTGACGGATAATGCGAGCTCACACTGTTGTACCCTGTGGCTGCAGATCAGCTTGAATTTGTTTTGAAGTTAATCAGGGTTCTTTATCCACCATTCTAACAGTCCTTCGTTGTAATTTTTTATAAATTTTGTTCTTCCGTCTACGTCCAGGGAGGTTAGCTACAGTTCCATGGGCTGTAAACCTCTTGATGATATTGCGTACAGTGGACACAGGAACATTAAGATCTCTGGAGATGGACTTGTAGCCTTGAGATTGTCCATGTTTTCCCACAATTTTACAGACAGACAACTCATTACACTTCTTTTTTTTCTCCATGCTCAGTGTGACACACAGCACAAAGGTTGAGTCAACTTTTCTACTTTTCTACTGATTACTATCATACCTGTTACTTGCCACATGTGTGTCTAAATACAAATTACCGGCGCATCACATGCTTGAAAAGCAATTATTTCTTACAATTTTGACAAGGTGCTAATAAGATACTGTTACAATCATGTAACAGTATCATGTTATGGTTGCACCATATCGTTGTCTTGTGCTGGTCTGCTGGATTCCTCTTCATAAGCAGAAAATGAGTGCCGCAGCGAGCGAGGAAATTGTAAATATCAGCTCGCCAGTATGGCAGTTTTTTGGATATTATAAGTCTGATCGTAGTCAGACCAATGTCGTCTGCAAATTATGCAAGACCGTCGTCCCCGCCAAGACTGGTAATACCACGAACTTGATGTACCACCTTAGCCGCGCTCACCCTTTGGAGCCAGATGCCTTGAAGGGATTATGATCAGAGGAAGGTTAAGTTTAAAATAAAAAAGTTTAAATGTAATATATTTTTCTCCTGGTCCTTATTTTAATTGGGTCATAAAAAATATCAATGATTATCGATATCGACCGATATGAAACACTGATATCGTGATACAGTTTTCAGCCATATTGCCCAGCCCTACTGTGACAGCTCTATTCTAACCTACGGTTAAAATGTACCTTTTTTATATAGCTAACCCTCTCCTTAATATATTATAGTTTTTTATCGTTTTGTCAATTTTTATTGTTTTGTTTACCCAAAAGTTAATTAAAGAATAAATAAATAAAGTTAAAGTTAAAGACTTAATAAAGTTAAGTCATACTAGCCCTTATCTCTTCTATATAAATACAAGATATATAGTTTACTTATTTTTCGACAATATTTTATCAATAATTTAGTCATAGATTAAAGCCATTGAACATATTCACATGCAGTCTTGCTGTTTTGTGTAGCTCTTACAAAGGCACAGTTCTATTTCCTCAACACTTACACTTGCATTCCTCATTATTGTGTTAGTGCCCTCTAGAGACTCTCATTGGTACCTTTTTTACACAAAACAATGAAAGAATAAAATATCAATCGTGCTAGTTATCCTTTCATCAAACACAACGATTCTAAACACTTATTTTGTTCTGTTTAACATTATGACAGATTTAATCTTTGATTTGATCTTTGTTGTTGTTGCTCATATCTCATATCCATATATCTACTCTCTACAACTTTGCACTCCTGAATAAGCCTTTCAGGCCTAGTCTGTGTTTATCTTTTCTGTCTAGCATTTCTGTTTTTTTAGCCTGTTCACACCAAGAACAATAACTATAGTTACAAATAACTATAAACTATAATTACAACTATAACTATAGTAGCATCATGAAATTCTTCAAAGGCAAGAGTTAATAGTCCCATAGATTTAAGTTGCAAATTCGCGATCTCTTTAAGTTACAAATTCACAATCTCTGCAAATACTACCAAATACGAATTGCCTTATTTAAAGTCAAATCAGTCTCTCAGAGTAAATGTCTTGTATTAACTGTATGGTTATTATACTCCTAAACCTCCATGATTGGCCGAATTAAAATGTAAATCTGTTATATACTGCTCAACAGTTTCTCCATCTTCTTTTATCTGATTTGGATAACTGATTTGGAAAAAAACATTAGTTTCAGTTATGCCATAACCTAAAGTGGTGACGCAAATGCTTTTATAGTGTACATTTGGAACCCAGTGTTCTATTACACTGTCCATGCCTGCCAACAGCACTGTGGAATACTACATAATGTTCACATTATTACTGCATGCTCTTCAGAATCATACTGTTTCTTGAGCTTCACTGCACGCTTCATCTTAGGGTAGGATTTATTTGAATTTCAGATTCCTTATTGAATGTTGTACTGTACAAGAGAAGGTCTATCTATCTATCTAGACACTAGATTATGTTGTACTTTGAAGTAAATGCTAATAAAATATGCATAAATTTTTTAGTTTATAGGAACCCTATACTGTATATCGCTTTAGTGTCTAAGCAGATAAATCATGCTACATTTTTATCAGGACAGAATTTTCCTACACTGTAAAAATAATTTTCTTGATTAGTATGTTTATGTTTTAGTCAATAAAAATATCAAACATCTCTAAAACAGGACTATTTTACAAAATTATTAAACTGTATTAAATTATGTAATAATTAATTCATAATTTTATCATATGTATTTTACTATCTATCCTATTAGTTTTATCTATACAACTTTGCTTTTTAGGTACATTTATATTGTTTGAAGAATGGCCCTATTTTATTTAAAAACAAAAAATTACTTGATGAAAATGTAAAAGATTTGTATCACTATTTCTTAAAGGGAAACTCAAAAGTGTAAGTTACCATTCGTGCAATTTAGTGTAAAACCTGTGCCGTTTAAATAATGTTTGCGAATTCTATACACCAAGATAGAATTTCAGTATCATCCATTGTTTGCTGTAACTGTTGGGTAAACAAACAGTCACACTGCATTCACTGGAGCAAGGGTCACCAATAAATTTAATAGACTGTTTAATGACAGTTTCCATTACACAATAGTGGTGTACATGAAATAGCTTTTATTCAGTCAAGAACAAGGGAACAAAAAGAAGTAAAAAGAGAAACCTACCCTAAACATTTTTAAAGGAGTAACACGTGTGAGAACCAGCTGGTATAATGACACAAAATGTTTCTGTTTCTTTTCTCTTATAGGTAGATAGAATGAATCTGAGTGAGTACTTCAACAGGATCAGGTTTACTGGACAATATGACAAAGCTGACCTTGACACTTTATACACCATCCACAAGCTACATGTTATGAATATTCCTTATGAAAACCTTAGCATCCATTGTGGAGAGAAGAATACTCTAGATCTCTCAGTCATCTATGATAAAATTGTCAAGAGCAATCGAGGTGGCTGGTGTTTCGAGAACAACATATTGTTCTCATGGGTCCTACAAGAGATGGGTTACAAGTACACAACACTAGGCTCCAAGGTGTTTAACAAGTTCAAAAATGATTTTGACTCTGAAGATTCTCACCTCATCAATCTGGTAGAGGTTGATGGAAAATCTTACATTGCTGATGTGAGCTATGGGTTTTCATGTCAGATGTGGTACCCCCTGGAGATGATTTCAGGTAAAGACCAGCCACAACCTCCAGGTGTGTTCCATCTTCAAAATGATGGGATGAGATGGGTTTTGCAGAACACTGGAAGAGAGAAGCTGGTCAAAAATAAACCATTTGCTGATACCACCCTTCCTGACAAGCGCCTGAAAAAAACTATGTATTGCTTCACATTAACACCACGTGGGGCAGATCACTTCCTGGAAACATCAGAGTACCAGCAGACAAGTGCAGACTCTGTGCTTGTGCTTAAATCCATCTGCTCCCTACAGACTCCAACAGGCTTTAGAGCTCTGATTGGCTGGACTTTCTTTGAGATAACGTTTAACCCGCAGGAGGACTTTGACTTTGTAGTCATGAAGGAAATTCCAGACAGTGAGATAGAGGCTTTGCTGAGAGAAACATTTAACATATTGTTAGTTAATAAGTTCACACCTAAAAACAACAAACCTAATTAACAACAAAGCTATCGCAGTAAAGCATTGCCAATATAATTGTCACAGAGGAAGCTCCTGCTCCGCCTCCTCCGCGCCACCAGAGGAAACCTTCACCTGAATACTAATAAATTCTCATTCGGACTCAATTTCCCATAATGCCTCATACCCAGGACTGATCACTTCCTGCCTTACATCTGTTCCCAATTACCGTTTCCTATTTAAACCATTCTCATGTTCACACTCATTGTGAAGTCTTGATTTGCCCTGGCTATCATTTATGAGCGGGTTCCCCTGCATTCTGGTTAGCACTGTGTTTGACCTTTGGATTGTTTATCGGTTTTGCCTGTTTGCCACCTGCCCCGACTGTTGGACTGTTATTGTATTTTGTGATTGTTATCTGCCGTTTTTGTCTTGTCTTGTCTCCTCTGCCTCTGTCTGCCAGTTATTGCCCCCTGCCTGTTTGACTATGCTGAATAAAACGCTGCAAATGGATCTTAGTGCTTCTGACTCATTACAATAATAAGGACCTAATGTATTTATAGAATTCTAGGATATAAAAGCAAGAAATTACAAGAACAAAGCAAAAACAAAAATCTTTAAGTAAACAAGCAAACAACACAGCAACAACATTTTCTAGGATAAGATTCTGTTAAAAGGATGAAAATAAAAATTCCTGTCAATGGAAATATAATTTTGACCCCCACTGATGTCCTATATATATTTAAATATATTTAAACCTTTTTGAAAATTTCTTTTGTGTACTGCATATAAAAGTGATTCAAACAGGTTTGAAATGGCATGAAGTTAAAAGAGAGAATTTTGAGAGAACACCTCCACATTAAGACTGGTGCAGTCTTAACAACCTGGAGCTTAACACACTCAAAATGGTGGAAATGATAGTGGACTTCAGAAGACACCCCCCTGCTCTCCCCCCACTCACCATCATGGACAGCACTGTGGCCACAATGCAGTCATTCAGGTTCCTGGGCACCACAATCTTCCAGGACCTGAAGGGGACACTCCTATCGTCTCCATTGTGAAAAAGGCCCAGCAGAGGTTGTACTTCCTCCGACAGCTGAGGAAGTTCAACCTGCCACAGGAGCTGCTAATACAGTTTTATACTGCCACCATTGAATCCATCCTCTGCACCTCCATAACTGTCTGGTACCAAATCTGACATCAGAAGACTGCAGAGGGTAGTCAGGTCTGCTGAGCGAATCATTGGCACAACCCTCCCCACTCCCCAGGAACTGTACCGATCCAGAGTGAGCAAAAGGGCAAA
>JAZGTJ010008110.1:0-21588 GCA_036877575.1 Botia almorhae | reverse complement strand
GGCACCGCCTTTCCTTTTTTACGGTCCATCTCTGACAATTAGCTTGTGTTGCACTTACTGTTTGACATTCTTGCCAGATTTTGATTACGTCCGCGTAACCTCTAATTGGGTTGGATTGGGTCGGCCTATCTCGAAACCAGCCGGCCATCGCCGATTGGGCCAAATGCTTAACATTTATTATTATTATAATTATTACTATTATTATCATCATCATCATCATAATATTCACATCTTGCAAGAGATAAAAGCTGCCTGCATGTAAAAACAATACATATTAAAAAAAACTGACCGGCCCACATTTAAAAAATGGTCCTGCCCTTCTGGCATTTGCCAGAATTGCCAGATGGCCAATCCGCCCCTGACCACGTCTGCAGTTTATTAAAGACAGAACAGGAATTAACACCACGCAAACACACACCAAAAAAACGAAACACAAACACACTATTTGACTCAATCCAGCATCAAAACATGTCATCCACTGATATCAATCAAAATTGTAACTCAATCTAATATATTTTAACACAGAGAGCGCATTTGCAATGTACCTGTCTCGCTCAAGTCCAAAGCCGTTCTGACGAGAGCGGGACACGTTTGGGTAATTCAAGCGGGAAATGACATCACACAACATAAAACTCAATATATTATTTCGAAACAAAAGATACACAGCATCCATATACTTTTATAAGAATATTAATAGTATTATGTATGAAGAAACATACAAATAAAAATAAAATAAATGCAATTATTAGTTATTAGTTGCAGTTAGAGTTTTTGTTGGAATGTGACTATACATTTTGATAAATCGGTTGAAGTTGGTTGTTACAAATATCAAACTTTGTTTTAATCTCCTCTTTCTATCTTTACCTCATCTCTTTTGCTGTCTCACAGAGAGTGAAGCCAATCCTTCTCTGCGGAGGGACCAACAATCCTGCAGGAAATAAACAAAATTCCGACAGGACAGGAAGCATTCTATCAGCATTCCTACAAAAATCCTTCCATTGATTATAGGGGAGAGTTCAGCAATATCATTTATTTATACATGAGTTATAATATAAATCATGACGCAAGTCACCCTGCTTAACAAAATATACATTTATGTTATGCCCTCTAGTGGCTGTAATAAGGAATGAAGAACACTGTATCATTACATATAAACGCAGAATCTATTGTGAACTAATCCTGGGCCTCTGGGCATCAGTGTAACGGTACTGATTAAGGATAAGCCTCCTCTTGTACATGCGTTCACAGGGAAGGGCAGAAACTGACATTTGTACCAATACGATGTTGAATGAACAGAGCAAGATAAGAGAGGACTTTTCAGTAATTACTAAAGCCACAGGTTCAGATGAATGCCTTCTATTAAACCATTGCTTCTCTAGAAAAATATATTCTTTAATGGATTAGTTACCGGTAATCCTGAAAGTTCACCATGTTAATGTAGTGAATGAAATTCTGAACGTTGTTCTTCACTCCAGGCGAGATCTGAACCCTTGTAACTGGTTAATAACATGATTTTCCTTTGTCAATTTTTATTTCTTTCACCACTGATAAAGTTCAAAACATTAAGCTCAGTTACAGGTTTCTGCTTATTTATCTATTGAGAACAGCAGAGAAATTAGTGTATTATCTGGAGTGAAGGTTGTAAACAGATAAGACTGAATTTGTGCAGAGTTGAGGTGAAGTCAAAACCTCTAAATGTTTTTCTAAATGTTAGCTAAGCCTGGAGCAGACATGTGTAGATGCTTAAAAAACTACTGATTCTGTGTACAGACTGTATGTAGCTGTTAAAATAGGTCAATTGTTTGTGTGTTCAGACTTATCAGGGTCCAGAGACTGATGCAGAGATCTGTTCTTATCTTCCCGGAGCACCAGTCTTCCACGAAGGGTAAAAAACTTTGTCATGACTTTATTTGGACATGTGACTCAATCTCTGCCTATTCTTATCTGTTGTTAAACTTAAGATAGAAACATACAGTAAAACCCAATCCTATCTGTTAAATCTCCCACACAAGGCCTTTACATATTCTCAGTGTACGTGAACTGATCTGGGATCAGATCCTTATATGCAGTTTTATTCAAGAAAAACGTTATAAAGACTACTGCTTTCATGATATGAGGTGAGATGCATAATAATTAATGTCTGTCAATCATTGTCTAGATAAAAATACTGGAACTGCTGCTGCTTAAAAACAGCAGACTTTAATGCTTTCCTGGATCAGAAGGGCTGCACTGCTGGAAAACATTGCTGGATCCCAAAACAGGTATCCAAAGCTGGAATTCACCCTATGCAGTACACACACACCACAAGTGAAGTAATTTATGCATTTGTTTACAAATAAAACAATATTTATACAGATATGAGGCTGCTGCTTACATTGTTTATTCCTAGTAAATCCTGTTTCCCACACCCTGTTTTGTTTCTGCTGAAATGTGTTATAGTGTCTTACTATCGGTGTTGCACATCTGCACTGATAGAAACAAAGTTGTACATTCTGAATTGCATTTAAAACGTGTGATAATAAGATAATAAACTGGGCCATGGGTCAGACAGCAATGGTCACACTTTATTTTTGCTTAAAGTCAACAGCAACAATCCTGAAGTAGGTGTTTGCAGTCAGAGTCAGGGCCTACGGCCCCGGAAGCTTGATTGCAACCCATATAGCAAAACATTTTAAATAAACCAGATAAATAATACATTTCAAAAGTAAACATTAGTCGACAATGAAGAGGATTGGGTACCAGCAAAAAACAAAAAAGTGTCATTTGTTTCTGTTCAAATAAAAATTAAAATAAATGTTCTGTTCATAAAATATTTGTCTTCCTATTGTACCTGATTAACAGTTAAAATCGATGGCCTGATATGTGGAGAAGATAGTGATGGGTTTTCCGCTCGACAGCAAATTTTAATCAAACTGGACAGCACGTGTAACAATTCATCACTCATGAGGAACTTTTGAACAATGACGTGCAAAAAAAAAAACAGTCCACTATGTTAGGGGTATAATCCGTAACCAGGCTGTACATCACACCTCTTTATCAAGACCACATTTGCAATGTCAATGTCATGATTTTTGTACAGAGCAATACTGCTATACTTTGGCTCACAACTAAACAATTATGTTTTCCAGTATGTATATTATTTAAATGGAAACATTGTACATTGAGTCTCTTGATAAATACTGTGGACCATACGGCAATAGTAAAATAAAAGTTCAAGTTTTCAATTTACAGTAAGATTGAACCCTGAAAAAGGGCAACATCTGAACAACATTCATAAGTGTGATAATATACTGTAACATACCTCATTCCATGAATGAGGCCCATTTTCATATGATAAAACAAACACACACAACCTTATTTTTTTTGGATTTGTTTTCCATATTAAAGTGCAAGGTGAGATAAAATACAATGAAATGTACGACATACAGCATTACTTTCTTTCACAAGATTTCCCTGAAGAAATAAGGACAGTAAAAGAAACAGCTCACTTTAAACCACTGCGTTCCATTTACTAACTTGGCACAAAAGTTTACAGCACTGAAGCTTCTAGAACAACGGCTCAATTGACACACTAGTGATACACCATCATGACTTGGCTGAAGATCGAGAGAAAAAGAGAAAATAGGCCTTTTCTTCTGCATAAGGACATGAAAGGCATGCAGAAACCTAGCTGGTCTTATAGAGATATACAGAGACTAAATGCAGTTTCTAACTATTCAGCCATTTTGATGAATAATGCAGGTCCACCATACATTCTTCATCAAGAGATTCATTTTTGCACATTTGTTTCATTGTTTTCATTTCTATACTTCTATACCACAATACTTTTTTCTTTGATTTAGTTTGAGTTTGTTCTTTTTTGTTGTTGTTCAGATGGCGACAGGATGCAATGACTTGTCTTCGCAAGTCTTTCCATTTTCTTTGGAGTGCAAAAAAGTTTGACGACTTGAGAATAAAAGAACAAAAGTTAAAATAAGATACAAGAAAAGTTTGTATCATGCTTGGGAACTGCATTGTTGAAAACAGATAGAGTGGAAGGACTGAGTGAGCTGTGGTCCATTCCTGCTCTTTGATGATGCGTCCCATGGCACCATGGAACCATCGGCACAGAGAAGAAGCATGGAACATAACCATTACAGTAATGCAGTGCCAGGCCACGTCCCTTCAAAAGAAGCTCACAAACACTGGGGTGGGATGTGTGTCTGCACAGGTGGTCTCACACACTCCATATCTGGGCATAAAGCAGCATACTGTGGCCGAGTGTGTCCTCACTCCAGAGATACGGCAAACCTTTTGAGTTCTTCAGTTGCCTGCAGAATCCACATCACATGCCCCACCCTTGATATCCCAAGTTCCTGAGACGTGCATACAAATGTTAACACATAATACTTGAACAATGATACTATCTGTAAACAACACTACAGTTTTTATCGACCAGGCATTGATCTCTGCTTAATAAGTTCACCTGCCGTATTTCAATGATATGCATTTCAATGAAAGAAGTGTCATTTAAAGAGGAAGCCTATTTAAATTAAAAAATGATCAAAACTAGAGAGAAACTACAGAAACTTGGAGGTATGAGATGATTGGAAACAAGAAGGGTTAATTTACAGTTAATCAAAACTAACAGATTGTTTAGCGTTTAGCATATACATGTGGTATCACACTGCAGTTAAATGTCAGTTTTACTGTGATTATCCACCATGACTATACTGCATGTACAGTAGAATATGAGTTTATTGCCGTTTTTCTCCTACAGTAATAAATGTGTCTGTCACAGTACCTGAGAGAGAGCTGCTGGAGCGCTGCTTATGTAACCGCTCTCTTTCCTTCTTCCCCTTGGGCATAATTTTTAGCTTCATACTGCTTTTCCCACTCACACGGGACGATTCCTGCTGCGACACACACAAGAAACTTGAAATACATCAGTCGATATTACTGAGGCACAGCTGGAAATCTCGCTTCAGGCTTGTCAGTAGTTCATTTCACCAGGAAATCGGCAATTAAATGTGATGCTTTAAAACTTGTTGAAAGTTGAATTCACACTTTCTGAAAAAAGCATATATTGTAGCTTAACAATCACATCGCTCATGAGTGGTCTGTCTTAAAAGGATTTATTTATACGCCATAATTCATTTACTATGTACAGAAAATAAATGGAATTTTTTTAAAGAAAAACTGATGTCACAAGTTCTGCATTAGAAACTGAAGAGATGCACACCTCCTCAGAGCAATGCATGCTGGGACAGATCCAGTGAATATCCTCCAGCTTGTGTAACTCAGTGCTAAGACTGTCCACTGTGGAAAGAAGATCCTCTTTTTGAGATGTTTCCAACTGCTACACACACAGAAAGAAATCATCTTAATATTTCAGACTGCATTGCATCTGGGCATAAACATGCCAGGGAGAGCAAGAAATAAACAATGATGTCTGTCACCAGCAGTTTTCCTTCCAGCAGCATCTTGGTCTCTTGCTGAAGGATTTTACTGCTGTTGACAAGGTCTACAGCTGTACTGCGACTCAGACCCTGCAGAGAAACACAGACACACATGCACGGTCACTGCTCGCCTCTGACTTTAGTTTGACTTCCTCACAATCTCCTGCTGTTCAATGATAAACACACAGTGTTGTTTAGTTATTCTTCTGTGCGCTGGTCAATGGAGGTCTGTGTAGAACAGCAGGAGCAGCTCAACGGAACCATGATAAAGCTCCAGCATGGAGAAAACTATTGATTCTGAAGTGCACTTGTTAACCTTTAAAGAAGAGCAGCAGTAACCTCTCTATTCCTGTAAGATTCTATAAGAATACATAAATTATATGTGTGTGTGTCTTTGAGATTATTATAGTACATTATGAGATTATAGTAATATTTTAGAATGAAGTCAAAATTACTATAATTATGTTGTAGTATTATGACATTAAACCCATTAATAGTATATAAATGGATACATGACACTAAATACAACCTTTTATATTTTGTACATTCTATCATGATTTTATATGTCATTTTCTCTCAATTAATCATTTACCTCAGATGTGTCCAAATTGTTTCTTGGAGGGCCATTGTCCTGCAGAGTTTAGTTCCAGCTTGACTTACCAAACCTGCCTGGAAGTTTCTTATCTGCCTAGTTTATTGTCTGCCTAGTCTGCCTAGTTTCTTGTCTGCATAGTGACCTTGATTAGCTGGTGTGTTTGATTAGGGCTGGAACTCTGCAGGACACTGGCCCTTCAGGAGCAGGATTGAGCATCCCTGATTTAAGTCCATATTTGGAATTTCTAAAATCTAAATATTTCTGCACACTGACATACATATTTTTAATATTCTCAGCAATTTATAAGTTATTATTTCGGCATGTAATATTCAGGCATGCTAAGCATGATGGGTGACTGCGTCACCTCAGGGCTGGAGGGTTTGGAGGGAAAGGCCTCGCTCAGAACAATAGCGCTGGCATTCACAGCGTGAGCTAATTCCTGCTCCACCACTTTGTGACTTTTAGCCACATCCCGAATTCTACAACACATTCAGCAATAACACAAACACATTAGTCCACAAACATATTTGGCCTTGGCCTTTTTGCTGATAAACAGTTAATTCATTTAATTTCTTTAATAGCTCTAAAATAATTATTTACTGTAGTAGTTTCTCACAGTCTTATTGCATGAACTCTCATTGTGGTGTTTGACTGCTGTTGGATTAGAAACATAAAGGTGTCGCAGCGGTTAAACAGGTCACACAAACACACCTGTTGATGAGTGTGTCAGCCACTAAGCCGAGCTGCTGGACCTGAGCACATTCCTCCTCTGTTAGATACTCCATGGACTGCTGGGAGTTCAGTCGAGGACGGGGGGGGCGGCTGTCACCTTTTAGCTTGTCTTCCCATGATTTTAGCGTGCTCTCAAATGCCTATCACCACAGAGACATGCAGTATTTACAGAATGCAGAACATCTATGTACTGAAACATGGCCATTTAATAAAGGTCTACTAAAAGGATTAGCTTGGAGAAAAATTTGTGTTGGTCTAGCTGCTAACCAGCAAAGTTGTGCTGTTTACCAGTAAATCTAAGCTGATGAAGTTGGTCTTTCTGGTGAAGATGGTATTTAAAGATGGATAAAGATGTAAAATGAGATCACACACGCACTGACCCGGTCTCTGGTGAGCATCTGGGCTCGGTTCTTGTGGATGATTTTGACGATGCCAGGTGGCTGAATCCAGGCCTCCCCATCCACCTGCACAGGCACACCTTCATCACCCAGGATTGTGATCTTCACCTGCCGACACTGAGAGAGCCAGTGGCAAACTACATGTGAATGGATGTATTTGTAAAATGAATTAAGTAATAGTAAATTAAATAAATGGTTAGGTAATATTGCTCGCAAAGTGTTAACAGTGAACAAGGTGAGACATCAGAAAAATGCCTAAATAAAAATCTAAATAAAAACAAAATCAAATATCTGCATTGTATCACGTATACAATATACATCAGACTATATAGTCATCTGATTTCTAAACTTTGTGTGTGTGCTTGTCCCCACAAGGATGGTAAAAGTCGCACACACCTACATTGTGGACAAGCCAGCAGTCCCCACAAGGGAAACCGATTATGATTATGAATTATGAATTATGAAAATAATGTTTTTTTTATAACGTAAAAAAGCAGAACGGTTTCTGTGAGGGTTAAGGGTAGGGTGTGTGTGTGTGTGTGTGTGTACAGACCTGAGCGATGCGGTGATGCTGTAGGTTGATGACTCGTGACATGGCCATCTGCATGCTGCCAAACACAGCTACCACCTCCAGCTTTTTATCATCAAATGATGGGGCCCCAAAATTCTACACAAACCAATAACACAGCAGGTCTTAAAAATACCAACCACAGAACTACATTCGCATCTGAACTACAGTATACTTTACATACACAATTCCATAGAAATCTGTATTTTACAGTCTGTTACAGTGACATGGTACCATCAGATACATCAGACAGTACTAATGTACTAATCTAATGTACTAATGTACTAATTCCAGCTCTGATGACTCTACTACATTCAAAATACAATATCATAAACTGTATATCGTATTTAACAGGCTTTACTGTACTGTTTATTTCCACATATCCTTAAGAAAGAATATATTTTACACGTTTTGAATTAACACTGTGTTCAAAGCTTAAGTTGCATTCTTCAACATCCCTGTTCTTCATCTTTCTGTTTCCTTCTATTTTTTACCTGTTTATACCTGTTTATACCTTCCTCATTGATTGCATCTTTCCCACTGAAATATGCCATAACGCAACTTGTTGCATTGACACATTTTATTGCATTTGAAAAATAATGATGAAAGGGAATTGATGGATTGATGGCTGGTTCAAATGTGGCTGATGTATTCTGAAAGCTTTATCTGCAGTAAGACACTAAGCTGAGCTATTATTTATTGGCAGCTCAGAATATTGAGATGCGCTAAAGATGAATGCATGACTCTGATTCCTCTGTTCCTGTCAGGACTCCAGCCTGATCATCCCAGGTTTGTATTGTTTTCCATGTCTCTCACTTGCATTTGGATCCTCTCTCTCTCTCTGTGCCGTTATTACAGTTCACCTCTGAGCTGATTCTTCAGTTTGATAACTAAGTACTTAGAGTTATATATGCTGTGAGGATGAGCTTTACTGATTGACTCACATTGTCCTCTTTGGTGCCACCCCAGAAATTAATTCCTCCTGCATAGCTGGGGATGTTCAAGACAGCAAGACCCTGAAGACTTGGCAGGGACATGGGAACTCCATCACACTGCAGAGACAGAGAGAGGTGGTGGGGGTGTGGTTACATGATGTACAGTTTCCCAGAATGCTTGAAGCATAAAACTATGACTTACAATGATGAAATGTACATGCACACACGCACACAATGGACAAAGTATCATTTGTAGTCTGTGCACTACAGTGAGCAGCAGAAATTGTGCTTCCTCTTTCCTTTAAAAGGTTGAAACAGTGAAGTGTAATCAAGCCTATAAGCTTTCCTGTAGCTCAACTGGTAAAGTATGGCACTAGCAACAGCATGGTCATGAACTGGATTCCCAGAGAATGTCCACAACGCACTGTCAGTTGCTTCGGATAAACTGTTTGTGCTCAAATGTGTTAGCATTTTACATTGACCATGTGAACTGCACATGCTCCTACCTCCAGCTGAACTCTCTGTTCCAGGTTCTTGTAGGTTTTCTGCACCAGTTCTTTGGTTCCCAACACTCCGTACCACATCATGTTTTTTGTGCGACTGCTGTTATAAACATGTATACCATTTTGTAGGGGTATCAGTACAATAGGATCATACAAATACAGTACAAACAATCATGAGGTTCCTTCTAAAAACAACAATAACAGCTGCAACTATTAACAGTACTGGAAGTGTTTGTTTGACACATGGTTCTCCATATATAACTTTTTCATGTTTTCTTTCCACGCGTCTTTTTAAATTCCACGCCAGGTCTTTCAAGTTACTATAACATGCTTTAATTGTCACTTTTTTTTAAATTGTTGCCTTAACAATATTTACAGTAATAAATTACAATTTCTACACTTTCTCTAGATTTCAAATACTTTAAATTGTACACAGCAGTTATCAAAATCTTTGACCTGCACTTTTTTGGGTGTTCGTCTCTCTTGTTGTTGAATTCTAGAGATATTTTTGCATCTAGCCCGATGCCAAAATAGTTGTTCATCACACACTTCTCTGAGCACTGCCTGTGGAGCAGAGAGCAGCAAAATTATACAAGACAAAATGAAACATTCACAAATGTAACAAAAAATACTTTATATTTTACTATTTATTTCTTTATTCTCATCCTGTTATGACTTAATAGACACACAATAGAATAGAAGTATATTAATGTATATATAACAAATGTGCATTTACATTATAAAGCAGCAATAAATTTCTATCCATTGTTAAACTGGTCTTATACTGTAGGTCATAACAATGGAAGCTCACAGCCTTTTTTTAACTACTGCTGTGTTTCATGCTACTAACCTAAACAGCAAGTCTAGCCATCATAGCTGTTAGAACATTTGAACATGCATAGGATACCTATAAATGGAGCCTTTACTAGGTTTAGTGTATGCTTTACTCAGATAATCACTGCAGTAAAATGAGTCAGTAAAATGAGTCCATTAACAACAGATTTATGGCAACTGGGACTGAAATGTTTTAAAGGTGCCAGAAAAAAGGCACAGAAAACACACACTCTGAGGTCTATTACACTGTCAACATTGGAAGGTTCTTACATGTCATTACTGCTCTACTCTAGAGGAAGATAAGATGGTTAAAAACACACGCACCTACATTGTAGGGACCCGCTGGAAATGTATTTTTAAACATACTAACCTACATACTAAACATACTAAATCAACATACTAACCAGCATAATCTGACAAATGTAAGAAAAAAACTAATTTTGAGGATATCCTCATTTTTAAAAACACTATTAAATATAGTAAAGTTTTTTTATTATTTTGTTAGAATTTGGGTTAGGTTATAGTGCTTATAACTAGCTGTGAATAAGAACAATAGAAGTCTATAAAATGTCCCCACTTAAATAAAGTGAACGTGTTTTTTGTGTGTGTGTCTTACACAGATTCTTCGGAGAAAAGCACAGTACTGAAGCTCTCTGACTTCTCCAGTAAAATAGGAGTTGTGGTGGTTGGACTCAATGGGTTTTGACCTGTCAATAAAATGAAGAGATGGTGGAGAGAGAGAGAGAGAGAGAGAGAGAGAGAGAGAGAGAGAGAATTACAAATATATAAGCAGTCAAAAGAAAAAAATACAATCACTGCAAAAACACAACTTAAATAGAATTAGTAAATAATGATAAATAATACTGAATATCATACTGTCCTAAAATTGTAAAATCTGTTATGTAAAAAAATTGTAAAAAAAAACTGTGTTTGACAGTACACAGCGGATACAGTGTCTGGAATATAATGAATTTTTCCTAAAACTTGCTGTTAATTTTCTAATTTAAATTAGATTTTCAATTTCAAATTTTAAGTGTGGACTTTAATGCACAAAAATTATTGATTAAATTGAGTCAGGGCCTTGACATCACTATTGCAGGGGCTTATTGCGCTCATACGTTATTACTTTCCCCTTCTGTTTGGTATCATTGTCTTAATTAAAGTTATTTTCTCCCCAGCTTAATTTGGAGTAGAACTGGTTCTCTTGCAGCACTTTATGTTCCTGTTTTTTCATGATTCATTTAAACAGAATGCCCAGTCCCTGCTGATAAACATCACCCACATAACATGATACTAACCCCACCATAATTTACTTAAGTGTTAAACTGTGTTAAACACAGAAGAATAACTTCAATCTTACTCTCATTTGATCTTTTTTAAAGCATCACCATAGCGTGTCATATTTTATTTAGGTTACAGCTTCTGTTTTGACGCCCTTTCCTGCGCCCTGTTCAGTGTTACGCATGAGTGCTTGATATTGCTCATGTTAATTAACTTCCAGTGATCCTTGGCCTTTTGTTTTTTCATGTCTTTTCACCAGTGCATTTAAACACATTATTGTATCACACTCTTTTCACTTTGTATTCTAATTTATATGTAATGTCATCAGAATCTCCTGTAGTTTTCATTTCCACAGCTGCAGATCACCTTCACAATCTGATTACTGTGGGGTTTTTGTCTAGGAACTACAATGGGTGTGTTGGGTTTATGTAAATTAATGTCAATTTATTCACAGGTTGAGATTAATTGCAAGGCAACAGCGCAATTAGGGCATTAAGTTAATTGTATATTATCTTACCTTAAAACAATACCTAATTAAAATAATTTTGACTTTCAGTAATTTATAATAAAAAATCACAGAGCTTAACCTATAATTTATTAAACTGAGGGACAGAACGTGTATCTAAATAAATGTACTGCACGTTTGTAAGGTACTATTGACAGTATAAATATGCATTAAATGAGCTTGTCACTCACGTGACTCCGCCTCTTTGAGGTCCTCACTGCTGCCTCTTTTGATTGATGAGGAGGATGACATTCTCTGCACCTGGGTATTTCTGTTCTGCTCATCCACCACTGGGGAGAGAGCAGGGGGATAACCAAAAAGTGTCAACACCAAACACATTAAATAGTGACTAAAATGTCCCAGTAATACAGCATCCATCATTATTCCTAAACATCAATATAGCAGATAATATGTATTTAGGTTTAAATACAGTCAGGATTAAAGCAATTATCTAGAGCACAGATTTTCAAAGGGTGGGGCGAGCCTGGCATGCTAGGGATTGTTGGAGTCATAATTATGTATGTTGCCTCAGCAGGGAGACCTACTGTCTTTGACTTAAAAATACTGTTTATTAAAGCATTTCCTGCTTTTGCTTCAAACTTTGTAAAGCTAGAGTATCAATATAAGAGGAAGTGCAGTAGTCTCAGCCCGTAGAGCTTCTTTATAAGGAATTTTAGCCATTTTTAAATATTCTGTGTATTCTGTTTCTGTTAATTACATTTGATGCTGCTCCTAATGTTTTTAGCTAGCTAATACTTTTATGCCGGCCTAAATTCTAATTACTTAAAGAGTTAAAAAGCTCAGTGCAGTATACAGTGCCTTGCAAAAGTATTCATACCCCTTGAACTTTTCCACATTTTGTCACATTACAACCACAAACTTTTTTATTGAGATTTTATGTAATAGACCAACACAAAGTAGCACTTAATTGTGAAGTGGAACAAAAATGATGCATGCAAAATTTTAAGCAAATAAAAATCTGAAAAGTGTGATGTGCATTTGTATTCAGCCCCCGTGTCAATACTTTGTAGAGCCACGTTTCGATGCTGCTACAGCTGCAAGTCTTTTGGGGTATGTGTTGGGGTATGGGGTATGTGTATCAGCTTTGTACATCTAGAGACTGAAATGTTTGCCCCTTTTTTCTTTGAAAAATAGCTCAAGCTCAGCCAGATTGCATGGGGAGCATCTGTGAACAGCAATTTTAAGTCTTGCCACAGATGATCAATGGGATTTAGGTCTGGACTTTGACTGGGCCATTCTAACACATGAATACTCTTTGATCCAAACCATTCCATTGTAGTTCTGGCTGTATGTTTAAGGCCATTGTCTTGCTAGAAGGTGAATCTCCTTACCAGTCTTTTGCAGCCTCCAACAGGTTTTCTTCCAGGATTGCCCTGTATTTAGCTCCATCCATCTTCCCATCAACTCTGACCAGCTTCCCTGTCCCTGCTGAAGAAAAGCATCCCTACAGCATGATGCTGCCACCACCATGTTTTACAGTGGGGATGGTGTGTTCAAGGTGATAAGCAGTGTTACTTTTCCGCCACACATAATGCTTTGCATTTAGGCCAAAAAGTTCAACTTTGGTCTCATCTGACCAGAGCACCTTTCACATGTTTGCTGTGTCCCCTGCATGGCTTGTGGCAAACTGCAAACAGGATGTCTTTCTTTCAACAATGGCTTTCTTCTTGCCACTCTTCCATAAAGGCCAGATTTGTGGATTACATAACTTGTAGTTGTCCTGTGGACAGATTCTCCTACTTAAGCTGTGGATTTCTGCAGCTCCTCCAGAGTGACCAGTGCTCTCCTTGCTCAGTCTGTCAGTTTAGGTGGACAGCCATGTCTTGGTAGGTTTGCAGTTGTGGCATACTTGTTCCAATTTTGGATGACGGATTGAACAGTGCTCTTTGTTTTTTTATAACATAACCCTGATTTAAACTTCTCCACAACTTTATCCCTGACATGTCTGGTGAGTTCCTTGGTCTTCATGATTTTGTTGTTCACTAGTGTTCTCTAACACTAGTGTGTTGGTCCTCACACACAAACTTATATTTGCACACAACTGGGCATTCCCCACCCTCCACAGTTCTTTTGCACCAAGTCTTTTTGCACATCTGGTATGTTTACTGTTAACACTTATGCCTACATTGTTTACAGCTGTTACTGTCACCAGGTTTTCTTTTCCTTACAGAACTGTGTACCGTCGATGCACTGGGACTTACTATGCTCGTAGTCTGTCCCAATAGTCTTGTAGTGTCTTGTGCTGTTTGCACATGTTTGCACTTGTGCACTTTATGCAAATATTATGTTTAAATTATGTAGCCCTTGTATGTCTGATGTTTAGTGTTCGTTTAGTGTTTGTCTTATGAAGCACCTAGGTCTGGAGAAACGTTGTTTCATTTCACTATGTACTTGTATATGGTTGAAATGACAATAAACTCCACTTGTAACTTGTAACTGTTATGGTGGAGGCTCCAACTTCCTCTGCTCCGTGCCACCAGAGGAAGCCTTCTCCGGAATACTGAACGGACTTCTGAACCACATCTCCCAGAATGCTTTCTACATCTGCTGATCACTTCCTGTTCGCCACCTGTTTAAACCGGACAATCACTATCACTCTTTGCGAAGTCTTGTTTGCCCTGCATCAATTCTAAATGTGTTTTCCTGATGTTTTTTGTGTATGATCTGGATTGTTTTTTGGTTATCGATTGTTCTCTGCCTGCCCCTTACTTGGATTGTTTATCGTTTTGATTCTTGCTGCCTGCCTCGATTTTTGGACTGTGCTTCTGGTTTTTGATTGTTTGCTGCCTGTCCCGACTATTGCCTGTCTACGATTACGATTTGCTCCGCCTGTGTTGTCCCTGTTCACTGTTGATTACCTTCGCCTGTTTGACCATTCCAATAAAAGCTGCATATAAATCCTAACACCTCTGACTCTTCGTTACAGTAACTAACAAACCACTGAGGCCTTCACAGAACAGGTGTATTTATACTGAGACTAAATTACACACAGGTGGACTCTATTAACTAATTAGGTCACTTCTGAAGGCAATTGATTCCACTGGATTTTATTTAGGTGTATCAGAGTACAGGGGGCTGAATACAAATGCACGCCACACTTTTCAGATTTTTATTTGCTTGAAATTTGAAAACCGTATATCATTTTCGTTCCACTTCACAATTATGTGCTACTTTGTGTTGGTCTATCACATAAAATCTCAATAAAATACATTTAAGTTTGTGGTTATAAGGGGACAAAATGTGAAAATGTTCAAAGGGTATAAATACTTTTGCAAGGCACTGTAGATGCACTCAAATAAAGTAAAAATGACCTTTTTCAGCTTGATCTATGATTTGTCTGAGTGCTTTCTTCAGGCTGTTGGCCCTCAACATTAACTGCTCTCTTGATCTGAAGGGTCTGGACTGATCAGTGTTGCCCTCCTCTGGTGAGATGGACCCAGACGGCTGGGCATTAGCGTCTTCACTCAGAGCCTTCACCAGAGAATCTAGCTTTTCATTCAGCATAGCACACTGAGAAAGACAATTAAAGCAAATTACTAGCGGTGTTGATTTCTGTTGAGCTGACTGAGCTAAAAAATAGAAAACACTGTTAATCTTTGACTGTTAATTTGACTTTTTTTTGACTGGTTATTTAACACACTTGTATAATTTAACTTAAGATCTGACAGTTCTATTAACCATTTATTACATTTTCATTTGACTTGATTAGCTTTAACTGCTTATTAACCATTATACCATCCTTTAGAGTAAAACCAGCTAATTGTGCATTGGTGTATAGTATATTGTCAGAGTAATACAATTCATATTAATAGAACAGTGGTTTTATTGCTCCTGTCCACTACTGCTCAGAGCACATATAATACAGTCGCTCACATATGCAGACACACACACGCACACACACACACACTTTACCTTCTTTGCCATAGCATCAGCTTCTTCTTTATTCTCTGTGGCTCGTTCGTAAGCTTTGCCAACCTCAGCCACAAAATCATTAACCGTCCCACACAGAAACCTACAGACAGAGAGAGACAGAGAGAGAAAGAAAGTTCAAACAGAGAGGACATATCTGTGAATGTGTTATACTGTAAACACTACCCTCATAACACATTCACACTAACGCATCTTTCACTCACTTAGCAGACGATATTACGTCACTGTGTTTGTCAGAGTCCAGGATTTTGGTCAAGTGAGTGGCAACAGAATCAGCATATTGTGTAATCTGGATTTTAAAAATGCAAGGTGATAAAGATATGCATCCATTCATTATGGTCACAATATTTCTATGACAGTCACTTGTTAATACTGATTGTAAATATATGTGTGTGTTTGAAGATGACCTGTAGGGGGCAGTCTGATGGATCCTCCTCCTTAACGATTGCTGGGGTGTGTTTGTCGGGCACTTCATAGGTCATCACACTCCATCTGACACACACAAAAGTTTATTCAGTCTGAAGATTATTTATGAGGTCATCTATTGTTTTGTTTTCTGTCTTTTACCTGTCCAGCATTTTGGTTGTTGCTCTTTCCAGTTTCTCCAGTATTTGCAGCAGCTGAGCATCATCATCACAGAGGCCTCCCCAGCCCAGCACACGCGCCAGGTCATTTCCTGTGCCCAGTGGTAACACGCCCAGCTGACACTGTTTCACACACAACACAAACGAGATCAATATCATACCCGCTACCCCAAAGACACAACAGTGTAACTACTTTAGTTATTATAGCTACAGAAAATCCAACACCCACTCAACACTTGTTTTTTGCATTTTGCACATACTAAAATCTGTTTTTAAAAAAACACAGATTATGGCCACATAAAATGCTAAATACATGCCCTATACATATATCTGATGTATGGAAATATATGTAAAATGTTTATTTTCACATATGGATCTCACAGATATGCAAACTAAGACATCTTTTAAATACTACAAAATTGGCTGTGTTCATGGGGTCCCTCCCCCCAAAATTTAAGTTTGTGGTTGTAAAGTGACAAAATGTGAAAAAGTTCAAGGGGTATGAATACTTTTGCAAGGCACTATATGTAAGAAACACATGATACATTTTGTATATAACAAACAGACAAATCACGTTCTGTACTTTATTTTATACTTTATAATATATACTTTATAATATATGTTGAACAAATAGTGGATTTAGAAATATGTACATACATATATGGAATATAATTCTATGATGTAGTGTGTTATTAGTTTTTTATTTGTTTGAGTCCCGCATTCAGACCTAAAATGTGGATGAAGTCTAACACTTCATATGTAAATACATTCACAAAATATGTGCACTGGTCTCTTGAAGAATACTGCTGTTGGTATCAAGGTTGATTGGTGTGTACAGGTGAAAAAATGTGTTTTGCACTACAAGTTAGGTTGATCTGTATTTTCCTTGGTTGTTTTGTGTTAAGACCCTCCCTCCCGGGAAAATGGACCAATGTGGCTGAGAGAGAGGTGTACATGGATGAGAGAGCTGAGAGAGCAGTTTTCTGTTTCCACGGCCATGATTCAGGCCTGCTACGGGGTGGGTGGTGTGTGAATGTTTACTGTGTGTGTGGACCCCACATTATTTAAATTTAAGTTTAAAGTGTTTTTTTTTAGCATGCTCAGTGTTTTGAGTACCTGTTTGACCCTCAAAGTGAGTTATTTGGTACATTTACATTCAAGATTTGTTGGGTTGTCTCAACTCATTTGTACTCAAGTGTATTTGATGTTTCTGTAATGCTGCCATTGGTGATATTTTACTTTGGGTGTTAATTTGAGACATATTTGAGGCCTTTGTTATTTGTTAATACCTCATTATTTGCATTTGGCTTATTTGAGCTATCTCTATTCTTTTATTAAATTCTTTATATTATGTAACTTACTAAAGCGATTGTTTATTTCATAAGAGTTTATTCATCACTTGAGTTTGTGGGGTTATATATTTTTATTACAATTTTTTTCTGAAAGAAATATAATTCATTCAGTGACATCATAGGGGCCTAACTATAACATCTCGTAGGCATTAGTTATTGAACCTTGTGTTACACCTTATTTCTATGTAATAAAAGGAAGTAGGGGGTGCTACACATATATAAATTATAATATGTAGGGAAGTGTAGGGCAGATTCTATCAGGGAAGTAATTTTAATATTACTTGAGAGTAATATTAAACACTATTTTAATACTGATAAAAATGTTATTGATATTGGTATTAATATTTTATTGGTGGTGGTCTGGCACGTGCGAACAAGTAGGCAGGAGTTGTTGTTGCATGACTAGAAAATAGCTGCCTAAGGGCCAATACCATAAAGGCCACTGAGTGAACTGGTTGGCTTCCAAAATAATTGATGACATTCACAAGTACAGTCCAGCAACTCTAAGTATTTAGTTTGATTGTAAAGAAATAATAACAATGCTGGATGTTCTGACCTGTTTATGCAAGCCAAGTTTGTCTAGCTCAGACAGAACCCAGCCTACACTCCCATCTCCACCACACACAAGAATACGGAAGGTCTCAAACTTCTGGAAGAGACGTAGCCTGCACACACACACAAATAAGAAAAAAATACAATATGTGTCAAAGGGCAAATTCAGTCTGTCAACAAAATTATATGTTTTTAAATGCCAGGATACTTCTAAAAGCTGCAGTAAGCTTAATAGTACATTTAAGTTTTTGTTTCGAATAAGAATGTTACAGCTATCAAATATAAACATTAAAAGATAGATTTTGAGACCAAACTAAAGGATTCCTGACTCTTTCATTGTCTTATAAAACCTTTCATTAACAATTCTGTGTGATCAGTGGGCATTGACCTCACCCTAGCTGTGGGCCACCATTCATGAGGTCAAACACCTGTGCCGGGTTCAGAAGCTGCCTGAACCTGCGCAGGAACTTCACGCCCTGATTATCACCACTCTTACTGTTCACCAGCACCAGCAGAGGACTGGAGCAGGACGGACTCGTGGCCTTCCAGAAGCCTGCAGGGGAGGAATGCAAGGGATAATGCAGGAGAATTGAGGAATTGGAAAGGGGGGAGAGAGTGAAGGAGAGGGAGAAGAACCTGGCAGGGGTGTCATGTTTGTAAATGTAACCACAATTCACTAAGTCTCTTTATACATATCTCTATAATAACATAGTTGTTTGGACATGGTCTAATGGTAATAACACTTATTTTATTTGGCATGTACTATGAAACATGTTTGAACATGCATTATAATGTGTTTAGTACCTTCGTGTACCATGCAAACACTATGCTGTATGAATAAGATAATTATTCAGTACCATGGATTATTGTACCAGTGTACTAGCATCTAATACTATACTCTAAAGTGAGCTCTGAGTAACGCCCAAAACTGAGCTGGATTGATCAAACAAAACATTATATGAGAGAGAGACAGAGGAAGAAATATTATATGTTATAAAGCCCTCTATCAATCCTTATAGCTATAATTAGTTTATATTTGTACATTTTTACAATTAAGAATATGAGAAATCTCAGTCTGTTTTTAGAGTCAAAATCACAATATGCAATATAATTGAAATTGTAAAAAGACATATTTAAGGTCTTTAAGGACTTTATATTACACATTTACAAGTGAATTTGAGATCACACCTTCTTGCCATCTCAATCTGAAAAAATGAAATGATTGCAAAGAATGATTGCTTTTTTCACTAGACAGCCAATAATCTTAAAAACGGTCATAGTAATAACTGCTCTTGAAGTAAATATTGGCATCAGCAAGAACACATACAAAAAAGCACATGACAACATATAAGGGTGTTATGGAGACAACAGAGCCAGTGCAGTTGCCAGGGAAACCCTTACCGTCAGAGTCAATGCTGTTAAGTGCAGTGGGTGGGATTATGGAGACCTTACACTGACCCAAAGGACAAACCTTTCCCAACTGCTCCTTACAGCTGTTATGTACCTACATGCACAAAGAATGTATAGAGAGACATTAGCCATGTTAACATGCACATCTTTTTGTCATTCCCATTGAAATTCTGATTAAAAGATTCCGGGTGACTATTTACATGAGACGTTACCTAATACAATCTGGTGTTTAAATGTGCCGGTGATTTTAATCAGAATAACTTGCACACATTAGCCTATGTCCTGTTTATTGCATTTTAGAAACTGTCGGAATGAAGGTTAGATATTTTTTACATGAATGCTACATGCATGTTATGCGGTGTTCTTAATTACGAAAAAGTTAAGAAAACTCTTAGTTTGTTTCTTTCCATTAGTATAGTGTCAATAATCTTAGCAGGCAGCAGTTACTATTTAGGGGCAGGAATATGCGATTGTATGGCTCAAGCGAGGCAGTGGTCCATTATGTTCTGTTTATGGTGCGAGATTTTAAAGTACAGCAACTGCTTCTCTCAATGCTCTTAAAGAAATACCTACCCTTTCCCCCATAGGGATACCCTCACTTAAAGTGTTTTCATGCAACCAGGCAGAGTTTGATTTCATCACTGACCCCTGACCTCTGCATTCTGAACGGAATTATGGCAAAACAAGGCATACCCAGAAGGATGTAGACTTAAAGTAATCAGTTTAATGCCTTTACATGGTGGAATTTTTTGTTTTATTAGTTTATAAAAAGACTTTTCCTACCCCTCTCAAAATAATTAAAATTTAAATCGGTTTGGGTCTTTTAATTCAGATTGAGCTTTTAACATACAAACGGAAGACAGTGCTTAATGTAAACACACCTATTGATGGTCACAGAGAGATATTTTTAGAGGCAATGGTTACAGAAGGAAGTGGGTGTAACTTGAGATGTGTGTGGGACAGAATATATAAGCAACACTGTGAGTGGGCTGAAAGGTGACGTACTATTGCCTTGCACCAGAGGCAGCGCCAGTCCTGTAGTCGGCGGACACTACCGCAATTTCTGTCGCACACCACACACCTAGCACTGACCGGCAGGTTCCCTTCCAGCCACTGGTGAGGCATAGACACCTGTACACACAAACACACACATTTATCTAGCTACAGAGTGCCAATAATTGATAACGGAACTGCTGAATAACATTCAAATGAGGTTCACTTACGCCATCCTCTTCCTCAATGATATCATTTCCTATGGAGGCCAGGGTGGTCCATTTACAGTTATTTGTGGATCGCACAGCACAACGCTTATGAGCTTTGAACTTGCAGACTTTAACACACACACACATTAAAAAGACAACATTAACCAAATCATTCTGTATACATCACTAGAATGTAATAATAAGCTGAGGGCAATGTTTCTATTTACAATTCATCAATCCTGCTCCAAACCAGGGCCGTGCAGAGACCTTTAAAGGGGCAGGTGCTCAAAGTATAAAAAGGGCACCTGGAACACGGCATTAAAGAGCCCCTCGGGTCCATCACCTCATTGTAGGCATCCAGTTACTTACGTAACAAGTACCAATGTCATTAATAAGACAAATAATGCATTATTCGAAGTTTTAATTGCATTTATGTTTAGTTCAGGACTCAAACAATAGAATTAGTAATATTATAAACACATATATTATTTATTTTATATCAACACTGGCATTTATTTCTAGATGGATATTATTAAGTTTACAGACTATAGTGCAGTGGTTCTCAACCGGGGGGCGCGGACACTCTTGCGGGGGGCGCGAGTAGGCTACAGGATGGGAGCAAAAAAAACAGAAAAAAAAAATGCTAATTTGTGATCTTTGTTTGGATTCATCGGATCTATTTTCGCTGCTAAAATAGACCAAAACAGTCATTATTTCATCAAAAATATAAGTGACTTAATATTATTAA
>JAZGTJ010008109.1:0-21592 GCA_036877575.1 Botia almorhae | reverse complement strand
CAGCATGGGCAAGAATATGTCAGACAGACAGTAAACAACTCAACTCTGTCTGCTCCTTACTATAAAGATGCCCAGTGCCTCCAACTGAATTGATGATACGAAACTCTGACCAGCTATGTTGACGTTTTCAATTATTTTGTTTTGTCCACAGCCAGGATCATAAAAATAATAAATGTTCTGTTACAAGAATAGCAGAGTAGTGGAGAAAGTATAACGTTTCTGCATAGCAATCTTGGGTAGGTCGTGTAGCCATGCTGCTGCTGTGTTGTTAAAGTGGCTATTTATAAACAGCTACACTGTGGCTAAACATTTAAAAATTAGATTAAAATATGTGCTGCGTGATTAAACGTGAAGACAAAGTTTTTTTTTAAACATAGTTTGTTTAAACAGTACAATTGTAATATTTAACCCAAATATTTAAATTTCAGTAAACAAAAATAATTTAGCCTTGAGAAAAGGTTCCATGTGTTAATAGTGATGTACTATGCAATAAGTTTTAATAAGTAAAAGAAGTTTGCTAAGCTTTTAGTAGCTGTTGTGATAGTCTTTACGGTAAAAAAAACTGTCCAACCCCTAACTGTTAATTAATTACTCTAGCTGATAGCAACTGATAGCAACCCACAAACAGTCACTTGCCATAATGGCGCCCTCTATGAAAATGTGAGGATAAAAGGTGGATACAGAGTTTAGCTTCAACCCTAATCAAACACACCTTAACCAGCTAATCAAACACACCTTAACCAGCTAATCAAACACACCTTAACCAGCTAATCAAACACACCTTAACCAGCTAATCAAACACACCTTAACCAGCTAATCAAACACACCTTAACCAGCTAATCAAACAATCAAACACACCTTAACCAGCTAATCAAACACACCTTAACCAGCTAATCAAGCTCTCACCAGGCAGATTAGAAACTTCCAGGCAGGTGTGTCAAGGCACGTTGGAGCTAAACTCTGGACACTCTGGACACTGGCCCTCCAGGAACAGGATTGGGCACACCTGCTCTCTACTATTTTAGTGAGAATGCTATGTATCACAAACCTAATTTTCTATTTAGAACTTTTGTTCTATTTAACAGTTGACACTTTAACCCACTCAAAATGTTTTAGTCTGTCTCAGATCTGTGTTGGTTAATGTTGCACTAAATATATGGCCAAACTTACTCCTGCAGTCTTTTGGATCTACATCTTTGTTGCATCTACGTCTACTTTGCGTATGTTGCCATGAGGCATGTTTATAAGCTGCAGTTTTTAGTAGCTTCAGGAGATGTTTCTAGAGTGTTTAGAAGAGACCAGCTGCATTCCATTTCTGAAGACTGTGTAAGAGCTTCACACTTCTGTCAGGCAGGAAACTTCTCACTTGGAGCATGTCCAGTGGACACGTTCAGATCTGTTGCTCAAATACCTGTCATATGTTTCAACTCTCACCTCAGGTGGCTACAGGGTACATCGCGCACTCATTACCCTGTGCAGTTTAGACCAGTGTGAGATATCTGGAGACAAACTGTTACAAACTCCTTCTAAAAATATTTGGTTTGATACTTGACCTGAGGCAGACAAAACCACCAACTCATTATCAGGTAGCTATAACTAGGCTAATATATAAAAAAAGGCTTGATATTTTAAATGATTTGTTTTTGTCTTTTTAAATGTCTCTTTGCACAAACACACTCGCACTTCATCTCTGTTATGTTTATTTTTGATGTTTAATTACTTGTGTATCAGCTTAATATGTATTAAAACATCTATTTATAAAGTATCGCCAGAAAGTTTCTACTGAGCCACTGTCAACAGAATCACTGCGTTTTATTTATGATCTTTAAGGTTCATCCTTGAATTTTTTGAATATAAACTGAATTATAAACCCAGATTCATCTTTAAACCTAATGTGTCTTTAGCCGCATTTTTAGCTGCAATGTGTTTTTTCCACGTTGAAAGAAGCGACAGTTTTCAGACTCCTCCTGCATTAAGGTTGGTGCACCCGACATTGTTACTTTTTTTTGCCTGCTGCATCCTGCTGACTGGAGATTTACTCTCAAGTGAAAACAACAACCTCAGCACGGCTCTTTGTGGACAGCCTGCCTGCTAACTGAGACACAAACACTGGTTTGTGGTGTAGTGCACCATTGCATTTACTGCTGGATAGAATGATTGTGTGTGTGTTTGCATTTGCGCGCATGTGTGGATGTGTTTGGCAGGCTGGTGGGTGACTTCTGGTATTTTCCATTGTTATAGAGGAACGATCTGCAACCATCTCGTGTCTCACAAGAAGAGATTATTTTGGACCTCTTTGCAAAAGTCTCACTCTCTTCTCGCTCTGTCTCACCACAGAGTCACCCAGACATTATATTATATTATTATAAGGCAGAAAGTGTTGCAAGTATGAGAAGAGTGTGACACTTTGCTGCATCATAACACCTGTGGCCTTTGCTCTTTCCATCTGTTTGACCTTGAAACACAGATGAGATCCACTTCATCTTTCACAGCATGTGTGTCTTTCTGTGGCCATGTGCACCCTGCAAAGGTTCTGAGAGTGACCGCTGCATTTAAATGGTGGAGTGAATCCTCCAAATGATTGTGCTGTGTGTACAGAATGCAGGAGTGATTCCCAAACTCCCAGTGGGTCATGTACAGTAGTGACAAAGACTAAGCAGCTGTAAGCAATAAACGTGAAGGCCTACAGTAGTTATTCAGTTCTGTACACACTTAACACATTTTTCAGAAGTGAATTTGGGTTGTAGAATGCGCTTGTCACTCCCAGCTGAATTCTATAAATACAGAGTGAGATTTATGCCCAGTAGGTTAGGGAGAACCAATAATAGCTGCAGTGTGAACATGGCTGACGTGATCGTAGTGTGTGATTATTCTGCAGATGGTGGTTGATGCAGGAATGGGCAACTTTAAATTCTAATAAACCTTCTTTGTAAGTCCATCAGATGTTTTCTGCTGTTTTGTTTGCAGTGTTGAGCCCCAAAAGGCTGCGTTTTAAAGAGCTGAGCCCCAACATGCTCAGTGTGACCTGGAAGGAACCCAAGGGACAGTTTGATGGCTACAGGCTGGTATACAGCACTGATTTGGGTGAGCTCTCTGATTGGTTGATCAACCTCTTGTAAAACAGAAGTTATGTCTGGAATAGAGAGGCAGGGCAGCTCAGAACTGGGCCAGAACTCTCTCTGCAGTATTTAGGTCGGTGATAATTAAGGTTGCTTGAAATTATGAAAAAAGTAATGAAATACAAAATACATTTACCTCACATCTTAAAATGTCATGAAACTTTGTCATGATGCTGTCTCAACAACCAACAGCTTCCTGTTTGTTGGTAATAAAACACAATGTAATATGGTAATATTAATCACAAAAAATATCAAACGAATTTAAATTCAGAGATTGAAAACATGTTTGTAAAGATGATGTATATCAAGCCATTGTATGGAATGTATTTGTCATTTATTTTTGAATGCATAAACTAAAGACTAGCTTTCCTGTAGCTCAGTGGTTAGAGCATGGTGTTAACAACGCCAAGGTCATGGATTCGATTCCAGGGATTGCACATACTCAATGTATAGTGATCAATGTGTAGTATAATGCAATGCAAGTCGCTTTGGATAAAAGCGTCTGCCAAATGCCTAAATGTAAAGACTATCTCATTATTTGTTGACCTTCAGGTGGACACGAGGTTGAGATGTTAGTGAGTAAAAGTGAGTCTAAAGCCATCATTGAAGGGTTTGACCCCAGTAAAGAGTTCACAGTGAAGATCACAGCCATCAGAGGGACTGAGCACAGTAAAGCACTGATGGGCAGGTACACAGGTGAGAGTAACACACATCCTCCTGTGTGTGTTTATTCAGTTTCTCTCATCTGCTCTGAAATCACTTTTCTTATATATATATCAGTAGATATGTCTGAGACGGTCTAAACATGCTAACTAACAGCATCATTTGTGTCTCTGCTATGTTGTTCCAGCAGGATCCAGGTCACAGGTGAGTGATGTCACTGTTCAGCTCAGTCAACAGGACACCAGAGGCCCAGAGCAAGACAATGAGATCTCTGAAGGTGAGGTGAAAGGTCAGCCGAGAGGTGAGAGCTCAGATCAATAACATAAACACAACACGACGGTTTAGGAGTGACAACAGCATTTATTTTCAGTAATGAATGCAAAAGGGTTAGGTTAGGTTATACTGTATATAACTAGCTGTGTATAAAACAATAAAAGTCTATGGAATATCCTAAATAGAAAAGTAAACGTGTCACTTGCAAACTCCTAATAGTTCACAGTGATATCTCACTGAAACAATTTAACAGTTAAATCTAAATTTGCTAAAGCTAAATTTGGTATTTTTGACTAAAGCGCTATTAGCATTGCTTCATTGCTAATAAAGCAATGCTAATACTGGCCTTAGCATTGCTTGTTTCCAGCTGCAAGACACCTGATAAAATAAATGGTGAATCTAATTTACACACATTATTTCTAAGTAGGATCATTTCAGAGAAGTCAATCACATCAAGAGGCTGGAGTTAATCTGCAGTGGCATCGCTGCTTCATTAATTATAACATTTAAGTTTACATTTATTCATTTAGCAGAAGCTTTTATTCAAAGCGACTTACAAAGAGAAAACCAACAAGCCAAAACTACATTTACAAGTGTGATCTGCGTTCTAATGCTATCAAGAGAGACCAATTTCTGACTTCTCACTAATGACTATAATTCCAGCTCTCAGAACAACACTGCCCACAGCCTGTAGTGAGCATGTGTTCAAGTAAGGGTGTAATCTCGTTGTGTCATATATTTAGAGGATATAAACAGACACACAGTAGAGGCTTGTGAGTTCTGGCTGAGGAAACATGACATTAGTGTAGAGAGGAAAAACTGTATGTGTTTGTGACATGATAAATGTGATTATAGGAAACAAAGTCTCTTTGCTGCTCCTTTTTCTGTCATTTCCATTCAACATCTGGAGGGTTGAGTTCAGTTCAGTTCAGTGTAATTCTCAACTCATGAATCAAAGGAGACATTTAATAAAGAGTGAATTTGCCAGATTCTGATTGGACGTGATTGTGTGTGCAAGCCCACACTGGCTAAATACTTTTAAAATACTTTTTCTGCTATTCTACATGATCTCTTTCTATATGTCTGTGTGTGTGTGTGTGTGTGTGTGTGTGTGTGTGCGCGCGCCCTGTAGGCATGCAGGTGTGCCCTCACTCTCTCTGGCTGTCTCTCACTCTTTATTCATCTGTCTCCCAATGGGTATGGGCTGCTGCTCTGGTTCTATATATATATGTATGTGCTTACATGTAACCATGGTGCAGTTTACATAAGACATGTTTGTCTGTAGGGCACTTATGTTTAGGATTTACTCTTTTGATCCTTAAATTCAAACAGTTTGTCTGAAAGTCAGGAGGAACAAATTTAGAGATAAACTTCACCTCGCCTAAAGCCAGCAGACCCTGACATTGACCCCAGCAATGACCTCACTCTGACCCCGCTCTTTAACCTGTTTGCACTTGTTTTTGTATTTACAGATTAAAGAGCTGTCAGTCGCATGTGTGCATGTACCTCTGTGGTGTTACATTCATTACAAAGACATTGTATAAAAAATAAATTTAAAAAATAAAGTTTACCACGACTTTTTTGATTACATTTTATATAGTAACTAAAAACAGTATAACACACAATAATGTCTTTGTGGGCTTGTGAATGCTTGGAAACAGTCATTGGTTTTGTCATTCTGTTTGGTTCATATTCTCTATAGTGTCTATAGAAACTGATTCCTGTTGCTGATGTGTTTGTTTTCTAGGTTATTGTTGTTTTGTTTCTGATCTCAGGTGTTTTGTCACAGGAAGTTGGTTTGTATATGTTCTTCTGTGTTTGTTCCTAATACTAACCTCAGCCTTCACCCTCTCTGATTCTAACAATGACATCACTAGATGTGTTTATATGGACACTTTCTGTTTCAATTGGAATCTGGATGCAGAATAAAAATGAATGTGTGCACTGTGTGCATGTCAAAAGATCAAATACATGTTTCCTGCCGTTTCCAAGACGCACATACTAGTAGCCCCTTACTTGCCATTAGTTCTTTTTCATTTTTCAAAGCACAATTAACATTTCAAATACTGAACAACATCGTATTTTAACAGTCAAGTTTTGCTTTGCCATCATACCTTTGACAACAACAGCTGTGCGTTCTTATGCGATTTGTATGTCATTGCACATGCACACTTTCTAGTTTCTCATTTTCAATCTGATGAAGTGTTAAATTTTAAAAATACCAAATGTTTCTGTGAGTGTTTGGGGTTTAGGGGCAGAGTTAGGGTTAGTGGATGGAATATACAGCATGTACAGTATAAAAAAACATTACATCATTACGACTCCTCATAAACCACATATGCCAAAGTGTGTGTGTGTGCGCGTGTGTACGTCACTTTCATTTGACACTAAACACAAGGGTTTGTATGTTCACTTGTTTGAACAGAACAATCTGCATTTGGATAACACCAGATTTTACTCCCAGTGAGTGAGTGAGTGTGTATGTGAATTTAGATTCTGAAGGCCAACATTCCAAATGTGTACAGACTTGGTAGAGCAGGGCCGCGTGGATGATGCTAAGCAAAGCTACTGTAAGATATTCTGAGTGAAAAACAAATGCAGAGTGTAGAAAAAAAACCCTGAATAGTGCAGATGAACATGTTCCAGCAGGAACACTACAATACATTCACACCACACACATCATACACGCACTCATCACACACAAAGCCTTGTTCTGTTCTGTAGATTCTGTTGTTTTACTGTGTTTAAAAGCAGCAGCAGTTAAATGATTTTTTTTCTCTGATGTCTGCAGGTGTTTCTCTTCAGTCATAATTCTGTTATTGATTTAAAAGATGAACATCGGACATGTTCGTCTTATAGATCTGACAGCCACAGTCTGAAATAAAGACATTCCTGAATACTGCGACTCTGTGTTTTTTGTAACCACGCGCGCACACACACACAGACGTGTGGTTTTACACAGGGTGTCCTGGGTCCTTAAAAAGTCTTAAATTTACGTTTTAAAGGTCTTAAAATGCAGTCCAACTGACACCCCAAAAATGTTACTTTCGTTCGTTGCCTTTTAAAGCATGTTCGTCTGTTTGTCACACAGAACGAAATAGGCGGAACCAACTAAAAATTTCACGTTTGCTGGGAGTTCGCCAAGATGCGAGCATCTGATTAGCAATATAGAACCATGGGGAAGTGCAAATGTAATGAAAACTGGTTACATAATCCCAATTTTGCAATGTGGTTAAGACCAGTTAGTGGCAACGTATTACTATACACAGGTCCGGTGTATATTGTGCGAGAAAGCTTTAAAACTCGGAACAATGGGGATCAAAGCTTTGGAGACCCATATACAGGCCCATTTCTCAGTCCTGTTCCGTTGCGCCCACGTTAGTAGCCCTACCACCCAGTGCTGCTGCATGCCATGTGTCGCCATCTGCATCAGCTTCAAGCACCACGGTTGCTGTGTCATCAGACATCTGAACAACGCTTGGCTCCACCGCAAAATGCAGAGCCGAGGTACTTTGGTGTCTGCATACAGTAACAAAACACCAGTCCTATAACGCAAACGAGGCTGTCGTGGACATTTTCCGAACTTCATACATTGCCAGATTTGGACTGGCTCCTTACATAACCAAGCTTTTCGTTTCAGATGTTAACAAGGAAATGTTTGTTTTAATGTTTGATGAAAGCCTGAATGAGACATGCAACTTGACTTGCATGTCTGATATTGGGGACGATAGATCACGTTCATAGATCATCCAGTCAAGATAACTAGGATCGCAATTTATGGGAGAACTCGGGATTTGCTTCAACATTTCAAAGTAAGTAGCAATCAATAACTAATGATTTTTTTATTATTCCAGCTAGCAATAATACAATACCTCTCCCCTGCTAAAACAACAATAGAAACCATTACAGAAATTCTATTGGATTTAATAGTTATAATGAGAAATTGGAATAATGCCCAAAACAAACTACAGAAAGGAATTTTCTAATGGGTTTAATGGTAACACCTGGTATTTTAATGGAAACCATTACGATTTCTGTAATGGATCCTTTTGATTTTTCTGCAGGGACATCTATAAATTAATACTAATATGCCACACCTCGATCTCATTATTTCAGTCATCACCACTCAGCGCTCAGCGCACAGTTTTTATAAATCTTTCTTTTTTTAGGAATGTGCGCTGGTCTTGCTATAGCTTCTGTCTGATCTATGGATGAACTGAATGTCAATTGGAAGTTTTTAGAACTGCTGCAACAGGAGCATTGTGAGCAGTTTGGTGGCACACAGCTAATTGTGGTGGGGAGCTGTGGCCTCCACACTCTACATAATGCCTGCAAACAGCTTCATCATGTTGCAGCTGAAGAAACCGTCCACAAACTCTTCCACAGTGCACCATATACGAGGGAGGATTTCACTGCTCTTACCAAACACTTCTGTGGGCACAGGTGGCTCTAAAAATATCTTCCAGTCATGGGGAAAGCTTTAGAAGTGTGGCCATCAGTGACCATGTACATAAATACATTCAGGAAAAAGAAGCTACCAAAAGCAAAAGTATATTAAATCAAATGGCAAATGGCTTGTGTAAATATTATGTATTAATTTATATGCATACTGTTAATAATTCAATGAATCAGATTTTTTCCATACTGTTGTTTTCTGCAGGTGATGTAATAATCCAGCATTTTACTGATGACTTATCCCTTCAGTATAAGACCTTTCTCTCATACCGACCCACAGAGATCAGGCTAGATACATTCCTGTATGATGTGTTTCTGCCCAACGCTATAATGAGTTACGGGGCTTTTGCAGGAAATTGCTTCTCCTGTCCCATGGTCAGGCTACAGTGGAGAGAGGATTCTCACTAAACACAGAAGTGCAAGAGGAGACAATGGTCACCCATCGACTGAGATGGGATTGTCAACACACTGAGATGGGATTGTCAACACCTGGGTCCTCAATGTCTGTCTGTAAGGAGTTGCTGTCCTCTGCTGCATCTGCTAGGTCTAGATGCAGAACGCACCTTGATCAGCAGAAGACCAGGAACATCACTGATGCCCAGGCACAGAAACAAAGCTTTAGAAGAAAACATCTGGGACCTGAAAAAAAACATTCTGCTTCAAGTATCTATGAGCCTGCGAAGGCATGTCATCAGTTTGCAGAAGAAACTGAAGGAAAGATGGCACATCTTATTACAAAATCAAATACACTGAGGAAGCGCTATAAAGAAAAAACAAATGAATTGCAGCAAATTGAGACAGATCTGAGATCAGTGGAGTAAAAATCAATGTTTAGGTTAATGGTATCATGCCCCGTGTTACTGCAGTGCGGTGTGGGAAATCTCTGTTAGCTGTCAATGTTCTGCCTAATGATTAGTCAGTACAAATACATTGTTTTACAATTTATTTTTGTTTCACTTATTTTTTATGCCAATAAACGAGGGTGGTAATTGGTGGGATTGAGTGCTGTTTGCAAATTTGTTACTATGATATTGGTCTTAAATTTAATTTTACATGGTATTAAAAAGTCTTAAATCTAACTCTCATAAACCTGCAGATACCCTGTTACAGATTCAGTGGTCTGTAAGTTATTTTAACTGATGTGTTTATGAGTCTGTTATCACTTACAGTTCTGACTATTCAACAGTTGAACAGTGTCATTTGATCTCACTGCTCACCCACACAGCAGCGGCATCTTCCTGCCGATCCTGAACACAGTTAAAAGTGTGTGTGTGTGTGTGTGTTTACAGAGCTGATGATGATTCATCCACTTTCTCTCTGTCTCTTTCTCTATACAACAGACGTCTTCACATGTAACACAGTTAAAAGTGTGTGTGTTTACAGAGCTGATGATGATTCATCCACCTTCTCTCTGTCTCTTTCTCTCTATACAACAGACATCTTCACATGTAACACAGTTAAAAGTGTGTGTGTGTTTACAGAGCTGATGATGATTCATCCACCTTCTCTCTGTCTCTTTCTCTCTATACAACAGACGTCTTCACATGTAACACAGTTAAAAGTGTGTGTGTGTTTACAGAGCTGATGATTCATCCACCTTCTCTCTGTCTCTTTCTCTCTATACAACAGACATCTTCACATGTAACACAGTTAAAAGTGTGTGTGTTTACAGAGCTGATGATGATTCATCCACCTCTCTGTCTCTTTCTCTCTATACAACAGACGTCTTCACATGTAAAACTCCAGCCGCTGCTGATATTGTCATTCTGGTGGATGGATCGTGGAGTATTGGCCGCATTAATTTCCGTTTGGTGCGAATGTTTCTGGAGAGTCTGGTGAGGGCCTTCTCTGTGGGATCGGATCATACGCGCATTGGTACGTTACTCTGTTTTGCTCTGGGTCGCTACTGTCTCATTTTTCAAGCAGTTTTGAAAGTTTATGATTTATGCTTTGGTAGCACTAAATGTTCACAAATTAACAGAATAATAAGCTAAAAAATGTACCTGTATTCAGTCTGCACTCATTTTTGCTTGTTGATTTGTGTACACATGCAGAAACAGAAGTTTCATGTCTCATTCCTTTTTGCTCTCAGCTTTTTGGCTGATTCCAGGAGGTTTGCTGTGTGAACACAGTCTTCCAGTGTGTTCTTATGTGATTTAGATTTTTAATGGCTTGTTATTGTGTGTGTGTTTTCAGGTTTGGCTCAGTACAGTGGAGATCCCCGGATTGAGTGGCATTTGAACACTCACAGAACTAAAGAGTCTGTGATCGACGCAGTAAAGAATCTGCCTTATAAAGGAGGAAACACACTTACGGGTATACACACAAACACACACTTTAGGACTGACACACTCACAGGTACATAAAACACAATGTAATGACTGACACACACACACACACACACACTCTATGACTGACACTCTTACAGGTACATACAAACTATGGCTTACACACACACACTCTGGCTGACACACTCACAGATACACACACACTGGCTAACATTCACGGGAACACGCACTACAGCTGACACACTAAGTGACTTTCAGTGTCATTTACAATCTGCTGTGTGTGTTGTTGGTGTTGCGTGTGTTGCAGGTCTTGCTCTGACGTATATTTTGGAGAACAGCTTTAAGCCTGAATCTGGATCCAGACCTGACGTTGCTAAAATTGGCATTCTGATCACGGATGGGAAATCACAGGATGATGTTCAGGCTCCCGCTCAGAGACTGAGAGACTCTGGAATTGAGCTGTTTGCCATTGGTATGAGTAGATCATAAAAATATAACCCGAACAAGATGAGCGCCTCAATTTGCAGTCACTGTGTGTTTGTGGAGTTTGTGTCTCTTTATCATGTGAGCATGTGACTATGTAGGGGTAAAGAACGCTGACGAGAATGAACTGAGAGCCATCGCTTCTCCACCAGAGGAAACGCATGTTTATAACGTGGCAGATTTCAGCATAATGAGCTCCATCGTGGAGGGTCTCACTCGAAGCGTCTGCCAGAGGGTCACTGAACTCAGCAGAGAGATCAGCGGTTAGTCCCTCTGTTTTCCTCTAGAAAGATCTTAAAATCCATCACCACAGGAAAACAATTGTATTTCCTTTGTTAGTTGGAACAGACGTCCTGCATTCATTCACAGGTCTCTGTTTCAGCCGTTAGACTTGCTGACGTGTTTGCTTGTTAGGGTTACTTCAGCAAATAACTTGTTGAAGTTATTTGCTGAGCGGGGAGACTGTTGCTTTCTTTTGCAGGTTCACCATGTATTTGGTTGTCATGACAATTTCTGTGTTCGTTTTTTCAGGTGAAACATTTCTCCCAAGGTTACTTGATGCACCCAGTGACCTTGTAACCTCTGAGGTCACAGCCAGGAGCTTCCGAGTGTCATGGACACATGCAGCAGGACTGGTGGAGAAGTACAGAGTGGTTTATTATGCTGCTAAAGGATCCAAACCTGAGGAGGTTTGTGTGTGTGTGTGTACAGAGAGGCCGAAAAACATAATGTGTTTGTATTAAACTGTATAAATTAACTTTGTGAAACATCAGCCAGTGTTTCTTTATATGTAATACTTCAGTTTTGTTGTTAGTCAAGAATGTACAGGTGCGTCTGTAGAACGTGACCACAGGATGTTGAATGATGTTTCATCGTTTCATCGTGTCACAGCAGGTGTTTTGTGCAGGTGTGTCACAGCAGGTGTTTTGTGCAGGTGGTGTTGGACGGTCATGAGAACTCTGTGGTGCTGAACCATCTGAACTCTTTGACTGAGTATCAGATTGCTGTGTTTGCCATCTACAGCAACTCGGCCAGTGAAGCTCTAAGAGGCAGCGAGACCACCTGTGAGTGCTTTATCTCATCTGTTATTATACACATCTGATCTAATACTATACACAGTCTGATCTATTATTATTCACAATCTGATCTATTATTATTAACAGTCTGATCTGTTACTATACTCTGTCTGATTTATTTACAAACTTGCCTGGAATTAAACAGCTCATCAAGTGGGTCTTGTTTTGTTTATCTGGGTTTGTTGCAGTGGCGTTGCCGGCGGTGAATAATCTGGAGCTTTATGACATCACTCACAGCACGATGCGTGTGCGCTGGCGAGAGGCTGAAGGGGCTTCAGGATACATGATCCTGTACGCCCCTCTAACAACAGGAGACTCTGCGGATGAGAAGGAGGTGCACACACACACACATACACACACACACACATTTACATTTCTGTTGTTTTCACTTACAACATGCTGTAGTGTAGTGTTACGCGTGTGAGTGAAGGTCACTATACTGTGTGTGTGTTTACTTAACCATGTATTAGGGACAAGTTTGTACCCAAAAGTCAAACCTGACAAATCTAAGCAGTCTTCATTTGTAAAAAAAGCTATCAAAATATAGGATAATTTTGATAATAAAATTTAAAGAAAGTTTTCTCTTAGGGTTAGGTTATATTGTATATAACTAGCTGTGTATAAAACAATAGAAGTCTATGGAATGTCCCCATTTAGACGATAGAAAAAAATGAAAGTATGTTTGTGTGTGAGTGTGTAGGTGCAGGTCACTTACACTGTGTGTGCACGTGTGTGTAGGTGAAGGTTGCCGACTCTG
This sequence comes from Botia almorhae, assembly GCA_036877575.1. Lineage (NCBI taxonomy): Eukaryota > Metazoa > Chordata > Actinopteri > Cypriniformes > Botiidae > Botia > Botia almorhae. The sequence goes on along the minus strand of JAZGTJ010008109.1, from coordinate 8,478 downwards.
TGACTCAGGTTGAACTAGAAAGCTTGAGTCCTGCTACTGAATACACTGTGACTGTTTATGGGATGTATGGAGAAGAGGCCAGCGACCCCATGACAGCACAGCAGACCACACGTGAGTCAATTACAATGAAGATGTTCAGTGGTGTTTTTAGAAATCAGCTGATCACAGATCAGTATTATGATCTGTTTTATGTAATGTCTTACTCAGTTCCTCTGACTCCCGCTCGTAACCTGCTCATCTCAGACGTCAGTCACAGCACAGCTAAGCTCTCTTGGGACTCAGCGTCTCGTAAGGTCAAAGGTTATCGTATTGTTTATGTGAAGACTGATGCTGTGGAGACCAATCAGGTGAGAACTTATCCAACGAGTGTGAGGTCACAGCTGTCCACCATCTCTTGATTTTTGACCGTTTGTTTAACCTCAGGTTGAAGTGGGCCCTGTTACCATGTTGGTATTGCATAACCTGACCTCTCTGACCGAGTACACTGTTGCTGTCTTTGCCATTTATGAGGAGGGACAGGCAGAGCCTGTGACGGACAGCTTTACTACTAGTGAGAACCTACACACATTTATAAATACTGATGAGCGTGCACTCACTCATTTTCAGGATCTAGAATTTGCTGTTTAGTATTTGAGTAAAATCTGTTTTTCTAGGTCAGTTTTCTCAGTCATTCTCATGGAGAATACAGAATGCTGGGACGATAAATAGTTTTGCTATAATGACATCCAGAATTCAATCTCACACCATAATCTATTTGTATGTATGTCTGTTTCTGTCTACGTCTGTGTCTGTCTGTCTGTCTGTCTGTCTGTGTGTGTTGGGTTGTTTGGGTTTACTTAACCATTGGGAAATTATTGTAACCAAAAGTCACCTGACAAATCTGAGCAAAACCTCCTTTTTCCTCCCTAAAGTTTTTTAGGGTTAGGATTAGTTTATGTTGTTTTTAACTAGCTGTGTATAACAACAGTAGAAGTTTATGAAATGTCCTGATTTATATGGATAAATGTGTGTGCAGGTGTGGTTCCTCTGCCGTTGAATCTGAGAACCAGTGATGTGGCCACTGATAGTTTCAGAGTGATGTGGCAGCACGCTGCACCTGACGTCTCCCTCTACAGACTCACCTGGAGACCCATAGCTGGAGGAGAAACTAGAGAGGTAAACACACCCTTTTTGTTTATGATGTTCTTTTGTAAATCACTTTGGATGGTAAATGAATAAATGTAAATGTTGAAGCTGCATTAGTTGGATTACCACATAGATGTTTTCATACTTGCATAATGATATTTACTGTCCACTGCTACAAGTCCAAAGCCTCTCACACACAAAACACAATGTGGTCATGTATGAAGTGTAAACAGTGAGTCTCTGTGATCAGTCTGTCTTATTGTCTGCAGGTTCTTATTAACAATAGCTCCAGCTGGTATGTGATTACGGCTTTGAAGCCTTTGACTGAATATGAAGTTTATCTGTCTGGAATCTACAGAGATGAATCAGAGAGCAGCACAGTGGAGGTCACTGAATCCACAGGTGACTTCAGCGCTCCTGATCTCTTCTAATGTTGATCATGAGATTATAACACTCCTCTGTTCTTGCTCTGTGAATTAATCTTGTTGCTCTAATTTTGTTTAAAGTTGCCAGAACAACAACAGCTGCTACAACAACCAAAAGCACAACAACTGCCGGTAAAAGCACTCTTATGTGTCTTAACAGATCTGTCTTTATGATCTATAAATGTTTGTTTTCATGGGTCAGCAACAGTGTGAAGCAAACACACACACACACACACACACACAGTTGTGATGAATACAGCAAGACTGATGCGTATGTGTCTGTGTCAGTGCCGCGTCTGGCAGTCAGGAATCTGAAGCTGAGTGATTTGACGACCTTTAGCATGCGTGTGTGGTGGGATTCTGTGGGTCCAAACGTCCGTCAGTACCGAGTGTCTTACATCAGCACAAGAGGAGATCGCGCTGAACAGGTGGTGAGTGTCTCTCTCCGCCTGTTTCACACACTCCTGATGTCTCTAAAAATAAAAACATTTTATGCACACATTCCTGATAGGGAACTAGAGGCCTCTTGAGTTTAATCAACTTTAATGACCGATACTTTGTTTATTTGCTTTGAAACTTCAGGTTGTGAAAGTATTTATTTCTCTGTGAAATTCCAAGTTTGGAAACGTGTGTTTATCTCTTTATGACCTCGCTTTCATCTTTGTGAGAGACCGCAGAGTTCTGCAGCAAAACTATACTGAGCTGTTCATCAGAGGAACTTCTGGAAACACTGCAGGCTGTTCCTGTGAAATGTGTTCAGCTAAACGTCAGGGGGCATTTACAATAGCATTCCCCATATCTAATGGTTTTAATCATGTGTTTTCCTTCAAGTGTTTAAACTGTCTTAAACATCTCCTCAAATGTTTGTGTGATATTGATGCGCAGGTATATTGATATTGAGCAGATATTGATCTGAGCAGGTGCTCACAAGCTTGGCGTTATGAAGTTATGTGACTCTGTAGAGGTTGTGCTGTTCAGATTCATTGTGTTGGGCAGCCCTATCAGATATTTCTCAAACTCTTCTCTTTATTTTACCTTGTTTTATTTTTTTGTATTTGTTTCCTGTGTTGTGTCTAGTCTCTCTGTTGTTTTGTCTTTATCCCTGTGCTGTTCTGTAGCTGTAGTCTGTATTGTGTTGTGTATTGTAACAGTTGTGTGTGTGTGTGTGTTTTGTCTGTGCTGTAGTCGATGGTTCCTGCTGGTCAGACATCAGTACTGCTGCAGCCTCTTCTGTCAGACACAGAGTACCGCGTCAGTGTCTCTGCAGTCTACAGCGATGGAGATGGTCCTGTTCTCACACGTGTCGCGCGCACTCGTAAGTCACTGTGTTTTGTTTCACAGTATGTTTAATATAAAAGAAAGAAAACAAATGCAGTACATCTTACATACAGACTGTCACAGGAGAGTAAATATTGAAACCTTAGTGTTCTGAACAGAGACCAACACAACAAACTGCATGTAGATTCAAATCTTCAATGAAGCTAGAACATACTCAATAGCAACACAGAGATAAGCAATAACAACACACAGAAGTACAGAAGATAAGCAGTATTAGCGCCCAGAAGTACAGAAGATAACCAGTAACATCTTGCTTTTTCTACATAGTCCCTCTGTCTGCGCCCAGTAACCTTCAAGTGTCAGAGGAGTGGTACAATCGCTTCCGCATTACCTGGGACACCCCCCCCTCTCCAACCATGGGATACAGGATTGTCTACCAGCCCATCTCAGGTGTGTAACCTCAGTTTATAACATCTGTCTTGAAAAACTTCCAACACTCACTTGCTCCAAATAACATCTCAAACATTTCAGCTTTGATTTAAAAGTCAAAGACAACATCCAGATGTTTAAGGTGAGTTTTTTGCTTCTGGAATGTGATGAGTAATGTCATGTAACCTCTTGACAGTGGCAGGTCATGCCCTGGAGACTTTTGTAGGTGATGATGTGAATACAATGTTGATCCTAAATCTACTGAGTGGGACAGAGTACAGTGTGAAAGTCATTGCCACATACACGACAGGATCCAGTGAAGCCCTGACCGGACGTGCCAAAACACGTAAACCACCAGCACACACAGAATGTAGATTCAAGAGTTCTCTGAGATGGTTGACCAACATTCCCTCTCTCTCCCTCTCTCTGTAGTTTATCTGGGAGTGAATAATCTTAACACATACCAGGTGAGAGTAACCAGCATGTGTGCCCAGTGGCAGCCACATCGCCATGCCAGCCAGTACCGCGTCATCATTGAGTCACAGCTGAGTAAGTGCATCGCTCTGTGTGTGTGTAATTATAACACGGGCAGGCTCGCAGGCTCGTCGCTCACAACCGTCATTCATAGCCGTCGGCTCGCGCCTGCAACCGTCGCTCACAGCCGTTGGCTCGTGTCTGCAGCCCTCGGCTCACGCCTGCAACCGTCGCTCACCGCCATCGGCTCGCGCCTGCAGCCATCCGCTCACACCTGCAACCGTCGCCCACAGCCGTCGGCTCGCGCCTGCAGCCGGCCCCTCACAGCCGTCGGCTCGCGCCTGCAACCGATGCTCACAGCCGTTGGCTCGCGCCTGCAGCCGTCCCCTCACAGCCGCCGGCTCGCGCTTGCAGCCGTCTGCTCACAGCTGTCGGCTCATGCCTGCAGATGTCGGCAGCCGTCCCCTCACAGCTGTCGGCTCGGGTCTGTAGCTGTCTGCTTGTGTCTGTAGCTGTCTGCTCGCATCTGCAGCTGTCTCTTTTTGTCTGCACAAGTCCTAAACACAAGTTCTAATTCAGTTTTAAAAAACTTCTGATTGACTGCAGCTGAATAATGTCATAATGTTGTTTTTCAGATGGTGAGAAACAGGAAATACGGTTGGGTGGCTCCGCTTCCAGGCACTGCTTTAATGACCTGACGCCAAACACACAGTACAAGATCAGCGTTCATGCTCGGCTGCAGGACACTGAGGGTCCCGCGGTCACCACCACACAGAGAACATGTGTGTGCACACGTTAACAACAAACATGTGATACAATGCATGACAACACAGCTGCTGCTGTTCAGAATAGCACATCACATCCATGAAAAAATTACATTAAAACAGACTTATATTTGAGCTGGTTTGAGGTGTAGATTACAGATCTACTTTGGTCAGTCTTCACATCAGGAGCATCTAAGGTGAGGTGAGGATTTTAAACAGGAATAAAGGAGATCTTGTGTGTGCTGGACTTCACAGGAAAAAAATTGTTTTGTTAAATTGTAGTAGAAATTGTCAGTGTTTGAAGTGTCTGAACTTTTGGCTGTTTGTATTATTTTATATGGAATTGCATATTTTGTAGTTTCAGTCAATTTTAATGGTAAAATTTCTGTGTAGTTCCTGTGCCCACAGCCCCCCCCACCAGCCCCAGCACCACCCTGCCCCCACCCACCATACCTGCTGCTAAAGAAGGTACAAAACCACGCTTCAGAAACACTCAGATACTCACAGAGCCAAAGGTCATAGTCTCTCTCTGCCTAACTCTTTCTTTGTCTCTCTGTCTGTGACTGTCTCTGTCTATCTGTCTTTCTTTCTGTCTCTCTGTTTCCATTTCCCTCACTCTCTTTTGCTCTTTCTTTCTGTTTCTGTCTCTCATTCTCTGTCTCATTTTTATTTCTGTCTCAGTGTGTAGAGCAGCTAAAGCTGATCTGGTGTTTCTGGTGGATGGTTCGTGGAGTATTGGAGATGATAACTTTAGGAAGATCATCCGTTTTCTATACAGCACAGCAGGATCTCTGGATCAGATTGGAGCTGATGGAACACAGGTGAAACAGAGATCATCTTCACATGTCGAGATATATTGATCATCATCACAGTCAAAAGGTGTTTGATATACAGGGTGGGTGAAAAGTAACTAAGCATTAAAAATTGGCTATAAAACGTGTAGTATCACTGAAGTCATGATGAAAACTGTCAATAGGATTTAATATTTATAATAGTAAACAGGATTTCATATTTCCAGTGTTGATAGTACAGGCGTAGGTCTGCGAGAGGTTCTCCGCAAAATCCCAAATGACTTCCTTCAGAAGACATCCCCTTCAGAAGGTGTGTTCATCCCCGGCCATTTGAGGACACTGGTTGACTCCACCGGTGCTTATGTCGAAATTTAAAGATGTGCTTTCATTTTCCTGTGTAATAAAGTACATGTACAATTAGTGTCAATACATTTGTAATAGAAATATGGACTTTATTACCAATTTTATAATGCCTAGTTACTTTTCACCCACCCTGTAAACTAAATATGGAGAGGCTTATTAAGCACTACTGGAGATCTGAACTTTGTTGCACACTGCAAACCTGCTCACAAGTGAAACAATGGTGTTTGCCCAGACATTATTCCCCCAAACTCACTGGAGGGCTGGACCAGTCAGCATTTAGAGCAAAGCCTTAAAAAAGTCACATGACAAATTGCTTCAGAAATTCCCACAGCAACAGTTTCACTGCATGTGTCAAAGATAAAAGAAAATAATAATACACTAATTATGTTTACACAAATGAAAATAAGTGAATCTAAGAGAAACATTTAAATGTGTAATATGAAGTGTTGAAAGCAGCTGTCTGATGTGTGTGTGTGTGTCTTCAGGTGGCTATAGCTCAATTCAGTGACGACCCCCGTACTGAGTTTAAACTGAACTCCTATGATAACAAAGAAACTCTACTGGATGCTATTCAGAGAATTATGTACAAAGGAGGAAACACAAAGACAGGCAGGACATACACCGCACTCATTCGTTCAGTCACATTACAGCTGATCAAAAAATGATAACTTGTTGTTTTTACTTTTTGTAATTTTACTTTTTTATTATTTTACTTTCTTTATGTTCAGTGTTGAGAATTTTCCTGATTCACTGCTGATATTAAACAAGCTGTATATCCAGTGCTGGGTAGATTACTTGGGAATTGTAATCAGTTACTGAATATAAACTACATGACAACATTTGTTGTCAGTTACATAATCTATTTTACACATTTTAGTAATGTAATCTGACTAGTTTTTAGATGACTTGTTATCATTACTCTTCATCATAAGAAGGCCTAGACTAAAATCCAAACTTTTTTGTCTTTGACCAAAAATATTTACTTGAAGTTCCCTTTGAGAATTTAAACTGAAATTTATGGAAAGCTTTACATGAGCTTTCTGGTGTTCCCAGTTCTCTGTCAGTTAATGGTCAAATGACATACAGAGAAACAAATACAATATTTAACCTTTTTTATTTTGATACAAAACAATAAGCCTACAATAAGTTTAATATGCTTCTTAGAAATATACTTTGTTCTCAGAAAAACAGTTGTAAACTAGTGTTCTCTAGAGTTTACTACTGTTAAACGTACCACTTTTATGTAGTAGGAAACAGTTTACACCTGTTACTGACTACATGAAGATAGTAAAATGTACTTGAACTTAAGTTTGAGTGCTTAATTAAATTAACTTGGGAGTATACTTCTTTTTGTGTTAGGAAAACCTGCTGTAAGCCTTATTCATTCCTGTGACGAGTCTCACAAGTTATATTAAAGGCCGAGTACATTATTAGTACAGGATAGGATGTCCTACTTGCCTGTCAAACTATGTATGTGTTTGAGTGTTGAAAGAGACAAGGCTTTGGATAGCGCCCAGAGAGGAAAGTGTGGGGTCTTATGCTTTCAAAGCTAAGTTGCTTTTGCCAGACTGTCCGAAATTGCCTACCCTACCTCACAAAGTATATTAAAGCTTATGCTAGCTTATAAAATGTAAAGGTTAAAAAAAAAGATAAACAGGGAGTAATATGTAATGTAATCTGTGTATTGCAGTCTCTTACAATAAAATAGTAATTGTACTCTGAGTATTTTAAAATTTTATGTCATTTACAAGTAATTGATTTTTGGAATCTAATTACGTGATTTAGATTACAAGTAATCAGTTATCACCGAGCACTGTGTGTATCATAAACTGTGTCAAACACTCACACTGCCCTCTGCAGGCAGAGCCATGCAGCACGTCAAAGACTCTGTGTTCAGTGGAATAGGTGGGGCCAGAAGGGGTGTGCCTAAAGTCTTGGTGGTGCTGACAGATGGACGTTCCCAAGATGACGTCCTGCAGGTATCCCAGGAGATCCAGGCAGAAGGTACATTGCCAAGGAAATTGCCTAAAACTTAACGAGTCCCTGCGACCCCAGCTACGCATTAATTTTTTTGTGTGGTTTGTTTTTGCAGGTTATATTGTGTTTGCCATCGGTTTTGCTGATGCTGATTATGGCGAGTTGGTGAGTATCGCCAGTAAACCTAGCGAAAGACATGTTTTCTTCGTGGATGACCTAGATGCCTTTAGAAAAATCGAAGAGAAGCTGGTCACCTTCGTTTGTGAGGCTGCGTCAGCAAGTAAGTGTGTGTTTGTCTGTGTGTGAGAGACAGTGGTGGTGTGCGAGTGTGTAAATGAAGTGTATTGTTGTTGGTGGATTATTAAGTGTTTGTGATGTTGTTTGTAGCATGTCCGTCTGTTCCCATGAGTGGCAGCACATTACCAGGTGAAACGCATGCACACATCCTATTCAACCATTTCCATGCATCATTATAATGTTTTCTGAAAAAGAGATTCAGATTCTTCAAAAAAATCCTGTAAACATCAGCAGCCTTTAATCACCTCACAAAATCTTCTTCATGTCTGTCACAAGAACACAAAACCACTGCAGTCAAATACTGATGGAGCTCATGAAACAAACACAACGACCACAATGTAACAATAAATAAACCAAAGTCTCTTCTGTTCCAAAAATAGCTTTAGTAGTTTGTCTTCTGTTTCTAATATCACTCTGAATTTCCATCTGTAGTGTGTAAAGAAATTTTTGATTCAAATGTGGAAATCAGAAGACATTGACAATCACACATTCTGTCATTCACACTTTCACATACTGACTTACACACACTCACTCTCACACATACACACTCTCACA